>CAAKHB010003689.1:4553-14846 GCA_901007665.1 Aeoliscus strigatus
CACACACACACACACACACACACACACACACACACACACACACACACACACACACACACACACACACACACACACACACACACACACACACACACACACAAATTGGGAGTATTCAGGGAACTGAGGCAAAGAAAAGAGAAAACGTCCAGATTCCATATGAATGTGTGCAGGGGCGTGTGTGGCATCTGGGTCAATTGAAAACAGGATTGAGATCATTATTATTAGATTTGCCTGCTGGTGGAACACAAAGTTCATAAATGACGATAAAGTCACAGGGTGTAAAAGTCCGTCGACCTGTGAGGAGTGGAACGCTCCGACCAGCAATGTGGCCTGAAGCATCACCGTGCCGGTCGGAGGAACACAGAGGCCGAGCAGATCGGTGCTCGTTAGCGAAGGTCAGCAGCTGCCTGAGAAGTCAGACAGCAGCCGGGTCGGGTGACAGGACCCCCCCCACCCACTCACACCCACAGCTCAGACCCTTTCAGTCTGCTGGATGCAGCAGTTTGTGCGCCGGCGTCTTTGCGGAGCAGCGAGTGACCGGAAGGATGTTCACACACAGATCAGAGCCGTCAGCCACCGTCCAAACGCTGAGCAGCCAATCAGATGCGAGGGCCCGGGTGTTCTACCGCCAGCCTGACGTGACCAACCCCTCTTGGCTCGACCAGGTTTGAAAAAAGTGTGTTTCCTGGATCCGTGTGGACGATTGTTTGTGTATGTGTTTACACAGCAAAGCGTCTTCATGTGGACGTGTGTGACTCCGACTGAGTGGACAAACAGTCCAGACTCTCCGTGGTTCTCCACAGCGCTACCGTGATTACACACTTGTCTGGTGCATTTCAAGGAAGCGCCTCCGATCTGTCAGCTGACAACTGGAAATTGAATCTTAAAATGATGAGCTGGTGTGATGTTAAACCCGGTTTAACACTCAAGAGGCTTTCCAGGACATTATTTATGGAACACACACACGCGCACACACACACACACACACGAACGCATGCACACACACACACAGACACACACACACAAAATCTCCAGGGTTAGGTGACCGTCCATAAGAAGGTTCCCAGCAGGTCGGGTGAAACGGACCAGGGAACGATCCTGCACAGAGACATGAGGAACGAATCCTCCTCCTGCTTCTAGGCCAAGGTCGACAAGTCTGTTCCTGGGTGGAACCTCTCACAGGTTCTGCGTGAGGCCTTCAAAGCAGGAAACGGTGACACAAATGGGACAAGGAGGAGAAAGGAGGAGAAAGGAGGTCAGTCGACGGTGCTGTCGGGCTGCAGGGTGTTTGGTTGGTACGTTTCTCCTCTTTATGCTGGATCTGCTGAAGTTGACCTCAGCTGATGTTTTATCTGTCTGTTCGTAGAAAACAGTGGACGCAGCCTGTGGTGTGGTTTGCCAGGGTGGGGTGTGTGTGTGTGTGTGTGTGTGTGTGTGTGGGTAACAAGATTTTTTTTGCTCATAATGAGGGAAAAAAAAACAGTGGCAGATTTTTCTACCGAGTGAAAATTTGCTTGGAACTTTGATTGTTTTCTCCTAGAAATTAAATATTTTGATTAGAAATACACATTCTTGGTCAGATTTAGAATTTTACCAGTGTGGATGTTTGATTCGGATTCGGCTTCAGCGACATATCAACCGACGGTGCAGATGTGTGACAAAGGAATCGGAGATACGAGATGAAAGAAGTTCATTTCATCTGAAAACGTCCTCCAGTGCTGCTGCAGCTCGTCATTCAACCAGCTGATAATTACACCTATCACCGTTCTGTTCGCTTTGTGCTCCGCGTTGTCACCCTCAGGGCTGCAACGCGCAGCAGCACTTCAGGACACATCCTGGAAAAGTTCTGAAGACAAAGAACGACACGACAGAGACGGACACACAAACGTGTTCTAATAAATGAAGTTACCATGATGAAACACTGGAGACAGGAAGTGGAGCCGCAGAAAGAAAACCTGATGTCAAATGAAGGGAACAGAAGTCCATTTGCCAACACACACACACACACACACACACACACACATTATTTATGATATCAAAGTGTCTCATCATGTTTTTAGAGGTGACGAACCCCCGCTGAGGCTAATCCATCCCTCCCCTGCCCTCCGGGGACGGAGCTGGAACACACACTGTATGAATTCGGGACACAGATCAGGTTCCTAACGAGGACGCAGCAGCGGCGCAGTAATTACTGGAAGGAGCTCGGTGTCGTGTGGCGCTGGCGTGCAAAGTTACAAACGTGCATTCACGCGATGGGCGCGGCAGCTCATTGACGTGGAGATCGGACAAACCTCTCAGGGACTCTCACATGATTTGTCTCATTAAGTTTGGCCGAGTGAACGTGATCTTCTTCGATTTATAAATGAAACTATTAATAAATATGACACGCAGACCTGACGATGAAGAGGAGGAGGAGGAGGATGTAGCTGAAATCTGGTGTTTTCAGGCGGGACCGGATCGGGTGACACATTTGTCCAAATGGAAGTTTGCTCTAACTGAGCATCATGTCGACTAAAACAAACAGATTTCATGTGTCGAGGCTCACAAGTAATGAATGAATCATGACTGCTGAACACAGAATGACAAACCTTTCTACACTAATCTATTATTACTAATTATTTGTGAATTTCTCTAAAAGTATCTCTCTCTCTCTCTCTCTCTCTTTCATTCCTACGCTCCACTCCATCTCCGTCTCCACTCCGACTTCTGTTCGCCAGGATGAGTGAGGACACACACACCGGAGGCAAAGGGGCGGTTCTGGTTCTGGTTCTGGTTCTGGTGCTGGGCGTGTGTGAGATGTCTGCGCCGGCCGCAGCCTCGACCGGTGAGTGACTGCTGCAACAGCTGCCTTTTACAACAGCTGTCAGAGGGACGAAACTTTACAATCCAGCATCCCGTTGTCCTCATGAGGAAGTTACAACCAGCGTGCTGATATTCACCTTCGCCTACTCTGCTCCATGTAAGGATCAACTGACATTAAACCCAGAGTAAACACCACAAGCAACCGACTGAACACCCGAGCCAGAGCTGCAGATCCATCGATGTGCAATTACAACACTCCATCCAGCCGAAAGACACTAATGTTGACGAGACACAAGAACACCCATGACCACTGTGACGTGTGAAGAGTCTGAACAGATGTTTCACCACTTTCTCCAATAAGAGGTTTATTTCCGGAGCTGAGAAGTCTGGTTCATACTCGAGGCCTGCAGCTGTTCGGGAACAGTCTCCGCTCAGCTCGGAAGCCTGAGGACAGAGTGACCTGCAAGGCAAAGCCCAGGGCAAAGGCAACGCAGAGCCGCCTGCGAGGTGTTCGGGTGTTAATTCAAACACACGGAGATCAATTATGGCAACTGAGCAGCGTTGGAGGCGGACCTGGCGTCCCTCAGCTGGATGCAGGCTCTGGTCGTTGGTGGGACATGGGTACGGCGGCGGCTGCCTGACGAGTACATCTGTGAGCACCCGACCAATTATCTACTGGCACTGCTCTCAGCGTTGACGGGCAGCGCACGGCACTCCAGCAGGAAGTGGATCCGAATAATCCTACACAATCCCACTGATAACCAGCGCACCGCCACTAATTTACCCCGGGTGGCGCTTTCACTGCCATTCACCCGTTCATCGTTCATGACATGAACGCAGCACACAAACAAACACTACACACTCAGTGTGTGTTCTCAGAGAAAATGATGAGTTGATTTGCGTACACAGAACAGCCAGCTCCAGAACCACTTTCATTGGTTCTGAATTCATCAGCGGGACAATCTGATTTCACCTAGTTTCAGTGAGTTCCGGCACTCACCAGCTGAAGGGACACACCTCTGAGATGGAACGCGTGGTACAGTCACGGCTCTTTGCGCCACAGTAACTGATGATCACCTGGAGGACGGAGGACAGAACAGTATGAAATAAACAGTGATACCCCAGTTTCTGAAGTTACCGTTAGCGGCTTTAGCCTAGCTTAGCATAAACCGATTCCAAACTTTCTACTCATGAAATAATTCAGACAAATGTTCACACGTAAGTCAATTTATCAAAGATCTTGTCTTTGTGCTAAGATGGGCTAACAGCTGCTGTATGTATCACAATAGCTTGTTTGGACTTTTGGCTTTTTTGTGCTACACAACTCAAATATTAATATTGCTCTCTGGAGTGACCCTAATCTTCTAACTTACCATAATTCTAGAATGTTCCATATGGATGCAGTTCCAGGGAATGGATCAGCTGGTTCCTGGTCTTCTAGCTGAAGACAAAACAAACTGTCTTAAAGTTGTATCCATCTCATATCGTCACCCTCTTAAAATAAGTCTTAAAATATTTTAATTATATATGAAAATTATATTTTTGAAAAATAACCAAATCATCCAAAATCCCTGATGCAGACCAAAATGATACAAAAAGCAATGTTATACAGAATAAATTAAAAACATTTGGCACATTTCACTGTCAAAACCATGAAACTACGGAAATAAAACACCAACAACAAAACTTCCATCACTACAGACAGAAAACACACGAACTTCACGGCTGGTGGCGACAGCCGTTCGTTATTTGACGAATCAAGCCGAACGAACCCGAGCCGTTTGACTTTTACCCGTTTTAATCTGATGATATTTTTAAAATGGACGCGTTCACGTACCCGTGGGCCGGAGGAAGAAGTTACAATTGGCGGCGCCAGGAGCCATGTTCGATCGGTCTCTTCTTCGTGCGACGCGTTAGTTGTTTCGACAGCGACAGCGACACCGACTGGCCGTTCGTCGGTACTGCAGCTTTCCAGGGGAAAGAGTTGCGTTATATTCTAGAATCTATTGTTATAATCAATTAGAATTATCATTTTAAACAGTGGTGCATGTTTTTCTTACTTTTAACTGAGCCAATTTCCACAAATTTGTTCTATATACTAAATGTATTGTCTATTATGTGTAATACTCCATACAATTCATTCAGTGTACGTGACTTTAGGTGCTTGCTGCACAGAAAACCACTCAGCAACAATCTAATAACCTGAAGCTATGTTTGTTGGACAGCCCCTGCAGCTCTGACACGTGCATTCACCCTCCATTCTGTTCTTTATGAGAGCCATCTCCAGGGGGAAAGAAACAAACTGTTCGTTTGCGTAACAATTATTCCACGCTCTGATTTGTAATTGAGGAGACAGTGTCGTCTTCTGCTGACAAATAGTTTGAAGGGAAAACGCCTTTACGGCTGTTAACGCCTCACGTCTACGCGCTGCAGCTCATTCTGTGTGTCAGCCGCCTGCCGTCACAAACTATTTCTGTACACGCGCGACAGCACAAAGCAAAGCGTTGATGACATTATCATTCTCAGCAGCTCCGTCACTGACATCCAGTTTGCATCATTTGTTTCCTCGCCGTCTCCAGAGATGCACGGATCAAAGTGTTTCAAGTCATTTGAGCAGGCACGCCCGTCACGTCCTGTGACGCCGACATTTGGAACAAACCAAAGCTCGATTCCAAACACATCAGCAGCATCGCTCAGCGTCTATGTCAGTGAAACAGGAAACGTCAGACATGAAACATCTTCATGAAAGAGGAACTAAACCTCCCCACACACACACAGTGGTGCCCTCTAGAGGCTGCCGCTGCACTGCTGAGGTGTTCCATGTCTGCTGGAGTAATGAGTGAGTGGTGGTGTGTCATCTCTCCAGCAGCACACCACGTGCCGACGGGAACCTGTGAGGTCGTGGCGCTGCACCGCTGCTGCAACAAGAACAAAATCGAGGAGCGTTCACAAACCGTCAAGTGTTCCTGTTTCCCAGGACAAGTGGCCGGAACCACGAGAGCTGCGCCCTCGTGTGTCGACGGTACGTTACTGCAAGAGACTCTCAACGTCGCACACAGAAACTCCAGTGTCACTTTTCTCTGTAGGTCTGTGTTTGAACTTTGGTCGGTGACAGTCAGTTGGTGACGGTCGGTGACAGTCGGTGATAGTCGGTCGGTAGCAAGTGTTCGGTGACAACCGGCGACAGTCAGTCGGTGACAGTCGGTGACTGATGAAACGTCTCTGTTTGTTGTCAGCTCGTCTTTGTCTGACACCACCGACTCATTCACACCCGCTGATGAACACAATGACAAATCAAAGCTCTTCAGGTTCCAGATGTTCCATCGGAGCATGAAGTGAAACGAGTCCTTCACACATTATGTGTGTTAGCGCATCAATATCTCATTTCACCAGGACCTTCGTTCTCAGCTTCCTGTCGGCCCGACGAGTCCCCCGACGCTGCAAAGTTTCCTCCAGAGACGCTGCGGCTGGAATAAAGGCCCTGACGTTCATTAGCAGGAGCGTTAGCGTCAGCCAAATGCACATGACGACCTCTGTGGTGGCATTAGAGTGTCAGCGTTAGCCTGCTGCGCTCTTTATGGAGGTAGGTGAACAAGACTTTCTGCCACGCTGAGGTTTGAATCACATGTCAATCACCCGCTCGTCTCATGGTTTCACACCGACGACGGTCATCATTGGACAGAAGAGCGAAAGCGCCGATAAACGTCTTTCCATTTGCTCCGCTCGCACGTTTACAAGGAATCTGAATGTGTCCGAGAAGATAAACACAAAAACACCAGGAGGAATGAAGGAATGAATGAATTATAATGGAGTTGACTTTGTATTATATGCATATAATTTGAAATGCACACACACACACACACACACACACACACACACACACACACACAGAGGTCAGCAGGTAAAACAACATGCAGCTGACGTTCGCCGTCAGTAGGGAAAGGAAGCTAAGAGGAATAAAGAACGTAGGTGACCTTTGACCTGTGTGTGTCTCAGCCTCCATCGTGGAACAGAAGTGGTGGTGTCAGATGCATCCGTGTCTCGACGGTGAGGAATGCAAAGTTCTTCCCGACCTGAAGGGCTGGAGCTGCGCGACAGGGAACAAGATCAAAACCACCAAGGTGCGTGTGCAACTGCGCACACCTGTTGACACACACACACATCGGGGGGGCGCGGGGCTGGCATCAATGGGCTGCCATGTCTCCTTATCACTTTCCAGCCACTTTGAGCACCAATTACTCGCTCCAAATACCTGCTTTTAACACTGAAACGTGATGCTGGATCCTTCGCCGCACACTTCACTTCTCCACATACTTAATTATTTAAAGTGCCCCCCACCATACCTGCCTGGAGCCTGAAGCATCGATCCACAGGCCGGTCTGCACCCCAGAAAGGGAGAAATACAAACATATATCTGCAGGTTTCCACTGGGACGAGGTCCCGTTGTGAGTAACATCTCCGTTGTTTGTCACAGATTTCTGCAGACAGAGAGCAGCTGTGGTAGCGCCACCCTCAGTCCAGGTGAGTTTGTTTTCAATCCTCAGCTGGAACCATGAAGGTTCATGTGAGAGATTCAGGAAAAGACGCCGTGAACCAACGAGCCGCAGAAAACGGTCCAAAGCACCAGCACAGATTCCTCTCACATGTCGTTGGACTCATTCGCAGAGATCGGTTTGGAATCTGTCTGCAGGGAGTCTGAAGCTCGGTGAGGTTGAACCGACCTCGGAACGCCCTAAACAAACGTTCAAGGAAAGGAAAACATCTGTCTGTCTGACAGAGTGTAGGAAGGAAGAAAAGGCCTAGTTGTGGTTTTATAATTACATGTTTATGTCATTTCTAATTCCAATTCAAATTTTAAATCATTTTATATCTTCCGATTTTTAATGTTTTAATGGAGCCGTTTGTGAAGATGGACGAACAGACGCGCCACGCTCTTCTGAACGCAACACTGGGATCCGCCATTGTTGTGGGAATGTTGTGTTAGGGAATGTGGGTTAAGGCGGGGCTATGACATCATCATATGGTTGTAAACACTCGTCCCCGTGTGGGGGCGTGGCCTGTCGACCTCACCTGCATACAGACGTGTTTGACGTCCTTTCTTCTCCCTTCGTGTTCGCGCCTTCATGCTGCATTAGAAGATAATAAATGTTCAGAGCAATCAGATATGAAAGATCTCCTCAACTAAATGACGTAAACGTTCACCATCTCTGCTCATCGGTCCCTCGGTGTCTGACACACACACACGATGTCTGATGGTTTGGTTTTGGTCTTCACAGGTTCAGAGATGAGGGACGAGCGTCGTTCTGTAAATAGAGACTCTGAGTGCTTTGTGTTGGACGTCTGCAGAGGATCGGGCACCGACCGACGTGTGTACACTCAGCTCACGTCTCCAGAGGTTTCATCGTTCACGGCCGTTTCCAACATCAGCCGGCGGACGCACGGAATCCACCCGACACCACGGACCGACTTCACTTCACCGTTTCCAGCTGCTTCTGTCTGAGTTCCGTAGCTTCGTGGGAGCGTCCGTGGCTGCAGCGATGACGTGGACGACCTTCAGCTTCCTGTGTGTGTTCGATGATAGTAAGAAAACGCTGGTTGTGTACCTGAAGGCAGCAGTGAGTTGTCTTCACCTGGGCTACGACCACACCACTGACTGCGATGGAACCACACCACTTGAAATGAAAAGGATTGTTCATGCTTTTTTTCTCCAGAAATAAGAACATCTGTGGCAGAACATGAAGGAAAAGAGAAAATACACGTCTGGTTCCAAAAACAGCAGCAACTATTCAATGATTAATAACCAACCAGCATGAATGGTCATCAAGTATTTGGATGTGGATATTTCCTGGTTTCTTTGATTCTCAAATGATAGTAAACTGAATATCTGTGACACATCTGATTAGTCATCATTTTCTGATGTTTAGAACAAAACAAAACAAAACAACATTTTAACACACAGAACCTTCTACTGCAAATGGACGTCACTGCTCAGAAACGGAACTAGTCGTCACGGTAACATGGACCTCCACAGACGACAGCATGCTAACGCTAGCACGCACACGCTGTGGACTGGACACGCTGGTTCTGCTTCGCAGTGATTAAAGCTTCAGTTTGAAATGATCCACAAGCGTTTTTCGGGTTTCGCCACAGAGCCAGCGTTTGTTAACCCTTTAACACCCACTGTATTGCTGTGATACTGTCATGCTAGCATATTTTGGAGTACTGTAATTGCTCGACGGTACACCAAAGTATGCTAGTGCGAATGTAGCACTGAGGATACCGTCGGTCTCAATGTCTCAATGAACCACAAAGCTTTCAGTCTGTTAGCGCTGAAGCTAGGCTAAACCCACCTGCTTTAGAATGTGTGGTATCGGAAAGCAGTCGGCTCAGTCCCAAGGGAGCCGGCAGATGAAGCCTGGCGTTTGATTCCATTGTGTGGAGCTTCAGCGCTGCGTTCTGGGCTATGAGGGACAAATGTGCTTTCATGAGCCCGGGCAACAATAGGCAGAGCAGACTGAGGACCAGCAAAGAACACGAGAGAAATCACACGTTTCCCATGAAAGGAAACGCGTTCAATGAGTGTCAGACGGAGGAACGCTCCGATGAACGACGAGTCCGTCACACGTTTCTGGTCCTGACAGCGGTTTTATCCCACTCATCCAAACATGTCGGCAACAAAATGATCATCAAGACCTGATTTTCTGCTGCTTCAGGCTTCAGGAATAAAGGAGCCTTTCTCATTTTGCTCACTTATGAAGAATAACTGGAGGTTTTTGTCTATGCGCACAATTAAGTTCATCTCATTCACACGTCAGATTTTCAGGGACAAACCCAGAGAGGTCAACACGCCTGACCCCATTTAACACAGATGGAGAAGTGCTGGAGAGAAGAGGGAAGGTGGAGGAGGTGGG
The DNA here is from genome assembly GCA_901007665.1 of Aeoliscus strigatus. Taxonomy (NCBI): domain Eukaryota; kingdom Metazoa; phylum Chordata; class Actinopteri; order Syngnathiformes; family Centriscidae; genus Aeoliscus; species Aeoliscus strigatus. The sequence goes on from CAAKHB010003689.1 coordinate 14,267, forward strand.
GGTGATGGAGGAGGTGGAGATGGAGGAGGAGGTGGAGATGATGGAGGAGGTGGAGATGGAGGTGGAGGTGGAGATGGAGGAGGAGGTGGAGATGGAGGAGGAGGTGGAGGTGATGGAGGAGGTGGAGATGGAGGAGGAGGTGGAGATGGAGGAGGAGGTGGAGATGATGGAGGAGGTGGAGGTGATGGAGGAGGTGGAGATGGAGGAGGAGGTGGAGATGGAGGAGGAGGTGGAGGTGATGGAGGAGGTGGAGATGGAGGAGCTGGAGATGATGGAGGAGGTGGAGGCAGCAGTGATGTGATGGAGGAGGAGGTGGTGGAGGAGGAGGTGGCGGAGGAGGTGGTAGCAGTGATGGAGGAGGAGGTGGAGGTGGAGGAGGCAGCAGTGATGGAGGAGGAGGTGGAGGAGGTGGAGGTGGAGGAGGCAGCAGTGATGGAGGAGGAGGTGGTGGAGGTGGAGGCAGCAGTGATGGAGGAGGAGGTGGTGGAGGTGGAGGCAGCAGTGATGGAGGAGGAGGTGGTGGAGGTGGAGGCAGCAGTGATGGAGGAGGTGGAGGCAGCAGTGATGGAGGAGGAGGTGG
>CAAKHB010003690.1:0-13617 GCA_901007665.1 Aeoliscus strigatus
GCCCTGAGGCAGCAAAGCAGCCCCAGACCGTCACACTGCCACCACCATGCTTTACTGTTGGCATCGTGTTCTTTTTGTCAAATGCTGTGCCATTTTTACACCAGATGTAACTGGCTGCACACCTTCCAAAAAGTTCAGTTTTTGACTCATCCTTCCGCAGAATGTTGCTCCAAAAGTCTTGAGGATAATCAAGATGCTTTTTGGCAAATGTGAGACGACCCTTTGTGTTCTTTCATGACAGCAGTGGTTTTCGCCTGGGAACTCTCCCATGGATGCCATTTTTGGCCAGTGTCTTTCTTACAGTGGAGTCATGAACACCGACCTTAACTGAGGCCAGTGAGGCCTGCAGTTCCTTGCATGTTTTTCAAGGTTCTTTTGTAACCTCCTGGATGAGCCGTCGTCGCACTCTGGAGTAATCTTAGGTGGTCGACCACTCCTAGGAAGGTTTGCCACTGTTCCCAGTTTTCTCCATTTGTGGATAATAGCTCTGACAGTGGTTCGCTGGAGCCCCACAGCCTTGGAAATGGCTTTGTAACCTTTTCCAGACTGAAAGATTTCAATCACTTTTTTTCTCATGTTGATCGTGTTCTTGAGATTTTGTGGTCTACTTGACTTTGTCTAACAGACCCAATTTAAGTGATTTCTTGATTCCACACAGGTGGTGGCAATCAGGTTTGGGTGTGGCCTGTAGAATTGAACTCAGATTTCACAAAACTGGTTAGTCACAGTTTGTTGTGATTTAACAAAGTTGGGCAATTACTTTTTCACATATGGCCAGATAGGTTTTGATTTTTTTGTGTCTTAATAAATTGAATCAACATTTCAAAACTGCAATTTGTATTTCATTGGGTCGTCTCTGTGTTATATTAAAATTGGTTTGATGATCTGAAACCTTTGTGAGTGATAAAAATGCAAAAAACACAGAAATCAGCAAATACTTTATCACGGCACTGTAGTTTTACCTGTTCTGCATCAAAAAAAAACTCACTGCTGTCACCACTGGATTCTCTTTCTTGTTTGAGATACCCAAGGTAGGAGCTTGACAACGTGCAACTTGCAGTTTAAAATCCAGTTCAAGAAGGAAAAGCATGAGCACCATTGTGCATCTTGCAAAGTAATCAGGTTTATTTAGTAAGTTTATTTGTCACGGATGTGTCTTCACTGATTTCTGCAAAGGTCTAAATGACTCCAATAACTTATTAACAAATTAACAAAATATGTCTGCCAAACAAAATAACATGTGAAAATGAGTTAATGTTTTAATGATGAAAGCTCTTATTATACAAATGTCTGAAGCTTGTAGCAAAAACAGCTTTACCTCAAGGCTTTACGGTTAAATTAAATCCATCAGTTAGGTCGATGACACTGTGTTGGGACCTGTGTTCACATAAGGCCTGTTTAGAATGAGAACAAAGTAATGTCCCTGACTGATTCGTGGACTGGATCAATTAGAATGCATGCTGCCTTTCCCTGTCACACAAGGCAATGTCACATTTTACAACACAGGTTCCACACCTCTGGAACAACCTGCCTGAGGAACTGAGGGCAGCACAGAATGTTCATATTTGTAAAGGCAAGTTCACAACCTCTTTTAATTTATTTTGTACTTGTATTTTTATTCTATTTTGTACTCTTTACATACATTTTTATTACCCTATTCACAGACCGTTATTCTATTCATTACTCTGTTTTACATATGATTTTGTTAACGTTTTACAGTATTGTCATTTTATCTCTTGGCAGTCCAGCCTTATTTATTTCTGTATTTATTTATAGTTTTCTTATAGGGTTCATTTTCAGCTACATATTCACTTATTTTACTTGAGCCTAATATTTTACTTTGTTCTATTATTTTGATATTGTTCTTTCGAAATTCATAATGGAACCAAAACGAATTTCTGATTTCTTAGCTGATTTGAATTTCTTTTATATTGTGGGTTGTGTGGGTATTGATTTACTTGTCTGTGTGTTGTTTTTTGTTTGTTTTGGTCTGCTCATTTTCTTTGGTTGAGCACTTTGCGTTAAATTCACTTTGACTGAACTTTGGTATTCAAGTAGTAATGTTCTTTGTACTCATGACAGACCTTCAGTAGTAGCAGTAGTAGTAGTTTACTACTACTGGTAATTTAATTGATGCATCAATGGGTCATATGACTCGGATGTTCCCTCTATGACAATTAGACGCAGCTACAACCACCATAAATATGCACGGTGCACTAATCTTGACACTGGCGGGCAGATAATTAGGTCAGGATGGATTTTGCTTCTTTGCCTCGCATTTTCCGGATTGATGGATGTGACGTCACAGTCCCCGCCCACATCTCTTCCTGTCTGTTCAATCAAATTCAGCTGCGCCATCTCTCCTTTGTCCATTGAACAGAGCAAAAGACCGACAGGCGAAACTCGCCGGTACGTTTTTGCAGTTCGAACGTCAGAAACCAATCTCCCCCAGTTTCGGTTTCGTGCTACGCTAACGAAGCGAGCCAAAGCTTCGTTCTTCGCCCTGGTCGCCATCGTGCACAATGAGTCAAGCGAGTTTTAACAGGAGCCCGTCTGAGTCCGCCATTGAGACAAACCCGGCGCAGAAGAAAGGCAAAATGGAAGACACTAAATACCTCCCGGAGCTCCTGGCTGAAAAGGACAGTCTGGATTCGTCGTTCACGCACGCCATGAAATTAATTTCTGCAGGTAAGTAAACAGTTAGCAGGCTAGGCACAGGTTAGCCTGTGGATGCTAACAGGTTAGCAGCCGGTAGGCGCTCCGGAGGCCTGCGGTGTGAGAGCGGACCTCGGCGGCAGCAGCACCGGACAAAGGTGGCGTCAACACGTGGTTCTGTACGACGGTGGTTTACCACTCTTATTTATGTCTGGTTATCCTGCTCCCTGCACAAAGAACCAAGTCACTACCTCACGCTGGTGTTTTCTGTATCCACGATGCACTTTACCGTAATGATCATACACACATTACTAGTACATACTAGAGGGGAAACCTCGTTGGTCTTACTCTTTACTAGTAAGTGCATGCACTTCATTGGAGGATGATATGTACTTTATATTACGTAGGTTTTTCTGTATAAACTCTTCCCAAGAGGCCCGGGATGTTTATAATCATACCACATGTATGTCCTATTCTTCTTGCCCACAGAAATTGACAGGATACAGAAAGGTGAAACCAAGAAGGAGCCGGAGAAAGAGTCATACCTAGACCTGTTTGCTACCAAGAACCACAAAATCAAGGAGAGAGTTCTCATTCCCACTAAGCAGTATCCCAGGGTAAGTGTTTATGTGAACTCTCCGGTGTAACCCTAACCCTCAGGTGTGAGGCTAATCATTGGGTTGTGTGCTGGAGTGCACAAATTATTTCAAACATTTGCACATTTTCAGCTGAGCCTGTTTCTGATGAAAGCGCCGCTGCAGCAGTCATAGATGGAGCAACGGCTGTCAGATTGATCTTGTTTCTGCTTGAGCTGCCCGGCAGTTGCCCAGTGGCTCTGACAATCATGCATGACGGGACCGTTGATCACATGGAGGGTTCTTTCCTTTTAGGTCAACTTTGTTGGGAAACTCCTGGGACCTCAGGGCAGCACCATCAAGAGGCTCCAAGAGGAGACTGGTGCAAAGATTTCAGTTCTGGGAAAAGGCTCCATGAGGGACAAGACTAAGGTATGTGTTGAAGCGTTTGCTTTATCCCTTCAATGGATTAAGGCCTGTGTGCGTTGAGAACAACTTGTATCTGTGTTTTCCAGGAGGAAGAGTTGAGGAAGGGAGGTGAGGCCAAGTATGCTCACCTTTCTATGGAGCTGCATGTTTTTATTGAGGTGATGGCACCCATCCCCGAGGCCTACCTGCGCATGGCACACGCCATGGAGGAGGTCAAGAAGTTCCTAATCCCAGTATGTATCCCAGTGACTTTACAGCGCTTCAGACCAGATCTGTCTGCCCACGTCGTCTTAAAAACGTGATTGTCTTCAGGAACCCGGTGAGCACGACCCATACATGGATCCCCACTTCCTCAATGGGTCCCAGGATGGTTTAGGCAGGGGCCGCGGCGGTCATCTTGGAAGGGGCAGAGGTGGTCCCCCTGGTGCTGGACCTAGGTATGATTCCTACTGGCTGTCAGTTTGTCACAGTATTTGTGTGGCTGATCTGATTTGAAACTTACATCCCACAGGGGGCGGGGAATGCCTCGTGGGGGTCCTCGTGGGGCTATGCGTGGCGCAGCTCCACGCGGTGGACTCGGGCGTGGCAGTGCCCCCAGAGGTGCGCCCTCTGGTAGGGGGGGGCCGTCTGCTGCTCCCAATAGAGGAGGTGCTAGCTCTCGCTCTAGACCCCCTGCAGCAGGAGCCCCGAGGATGCTCCCATCCGCAGCCCTTTCCCACCAGCAAGTTCCCCCCTCTGGTTCTCAAGCCAAACCCGATGGCTATGATGATTATGTAAGAATCACCACTGCTTTCCTCTACTGCTCTCAGTAAGTGCTGATGAGTTTACTTGGCCTGCTGTTTTCTTTTCAGCCTCCATATGATGATTCCTACGCAGAGCCTGCGTACGAGGGCTATGATAACTACTACAGTCAACAAAGTGCACCTGCGTGAGTCAAAATGCACAATGAATGCAGTGACTCATCTCAGGGATTTTCAACTTAGATGTACTGTTCCTTATAACCCTTCCCCAGGGACACTGAATACTATGACTACGGACACGGAGAAGCTCAGGAACCCTCCTATGAGCAATATGGTAAGATTTCATTTTAAACACGTGACCTAGTGTTGGTTGTCTGCCGACTGCTTATTGTTTTGTTAATTTTTCAAGGTCAAGAGGACTGGGACAACTCGTGGGCCAATTCTGGAGCTGGAGGCAAATCTACTCCGGCCAGGCAGTCAAAAGGCGCCTATAGAGAACATCCATATGGAAGATACTGAACGGCTACTGGTAGAGAGTTGCTATGGCAGCTGTCTTCGATTGTAACTCACTTAACTTTTCAAAAGTAATTTCCCTCACGTCTACTCCTTTTTTATATATGGTTTATTTTGTTTTTGTTTTTTTAAAAACTTGGTAGAGTCACTTTGGGTGTATCAGTGCGCCAAAGGGAGGAAGTTAATTGCTCAAGGTTTTTCATTGTTTATATGTTGTTTTTCCGTTGCGTAGTCGATATTTTAGGTCTTAGCGACAAACTTCAGAAACAGTAATATTTTAGTGTTTGATGGTTATTTCAGTTAATTGTACCAGAACAAAATATGAATGGCATAAAAACATGTAAGCTGATTTTTTTTTTTAAAGTCCATAACAATTGGACCCAACTTATTCCTAATGGCTCAAAGAAACTTCACTAACTAGAACAGATTTAGTTGCAAACTCAAACACGGACACAATCAACAAAAGGTCCTGTCTTCTACTTGGAAATAGTGCGGAGAAAATGTAGTCTTGTGTGGAGTTCTTAATATTTCAGAAACTCACTTGCCAAACATGTATTTTTGTCAAAATTATAATTGGTATTTTTTGCAAAATTAAAATTGTTAAACTTGCGGGATTAACAATTCTCACTGTTAGGCTGCAACCAACTCGATACCTTGTACATAACCGTAGGACAACTGTGTATGCTTCAAGCCATGCCGTCTCCAAAATGCTTAATGCTTGTGTACCGTTTGGCTAAATAGGATACTAAATATATCCCAAAATGTTTTTCTGCAGTGCGTTGTTTCAATAAAGTTTCTAGTTTCTTTTAAATCAATCTAAACATGGTATTTTGCCTTTGTTGTACCAAAGGAATCATGCCTAAAGTCTGTGAAAAGGTTCAAGTGTTTCTCGACGCTGAGTAAGCTGTATGTACACGCAGCCTGCTTTTATTTAAAACCAATCAACCAAGCAGTGTTTGACAGTGAGATCATCCTCTTCGTCTGTTTTTCTAAATCTTTCTAAATTACACTTGTAATGTCACCTACAAAAAATAAAGCTCATCATTCCACGAGGTAATGTGCTGCCAAATATGTTTGACTTGAATCATCTAGTGCTTTAACCTGTGTTGTTATCGACCTTTAGTTAGTGTTACCTCTTCAAACTCTCGAGCAATGTACATTCAAACGCTTGAAATAACTGAATTTCAACAGTATTTCAAATCAAGCTTGCAGGCATCTTACTTGACTTTGATGCAGTCATGCTGGCTGGTTTTTATAAAAGAAAAAAATCGCAGAGGAGAGGATTCTAAAAGCCTAAAGATCGCCACAAGAAGGTAAAACTAACCCAACACTCATTTGTTAGACCTTTTTTGTTTTATGTGCAAATGCCTCAAGTTATGAACGTCATCCAAAACATATCCAAAACATTGAAGTGAAAACTTATGCTATCAGTATTCATTCCGAGCAAAATAAATCATACCAAACAATCAGAAATGGTTGTGATGCAACTCTTGCTTAAATAAAGGAACAAATATACTTTGTCTCACGCAATCCTTTTCCACCATGATAATTTCTGTAGAATGTAGATGCCTGAAAAGTAGTTGGACAAAATGTTTAAAAACATCCCATTGGTGAACAAAAACTACTCAGCTTGAGTTGCATGATGCAATTTTTCAGCATATGTTTAGTTTTGCATGTGTTAAGTGTGTGTGTGTTTGTGGTGTCAAATATCTCACTACTTTTTCTCTTTGTAGGTTGTCAGAGATGTCTCAGTGCTATTGAGACAATCAACTGTTTTCCTGGACCTATTACGGTCAGTTGAAACACACTGCACTTCAACAATTGCTTTTTTTAAAGAAAATTCTATTCCATGTCGTCCAGACACACTCGTATGTCTCCTTTGTAGATACTTCATGTTCAACCATGTCAGTATATCACCACTCCTTTTAAGAGTTTTACCCCACAGCTAACGCTCATGTAATTATGATTCTTTGTGTTTTGAAGGAATGTGGCCGATGCTGAAATTAGCGTTCATAGGCGGGGTAGTGGGTCTGGAGCACAGCTCGAGTACGACGCCTCAGACGTCATATTGTTTCATTTGCCCACCAACCATTTAGGCGTCCCAGAGATGGAGCGCTCGCTGTTGCTTCTGAAGGAGATGTGTTATTTCCAGTTGTAACAGTTTTCAGGATCTCCGACTGGGACATGGCTGCTCTTTGTGAACCAGTCTTTGCTTTCTCTTCTAATGTCCACTTTGTTTTTGCAGGTCAGCTGAAGGTCTCTAAAAAGAGCAGAGGCTTTGCTGTGTCCTGAAGGTTTCTGTATCAGAAGAGTTCTGAGGGGTTTGTCTGGAGTGTAGTGGGCTCTTTCCACACTGCTATGGAGGGAATACCTTTTAGCAGATATTTTTCTCATGTTTTTATGAGTTAATAAAATGATGGAATGGTCACATTGACTATACAGGCATCTTATCCTTTTTCTGAAAGTAAACAGTTTGATCTAAAAGTGTTTTTTGTTTTTTAAATAAAGATGTTTGCTTTTAACTGATCCAATGTTGTCTGTATTGAATACCAGTATTTCTACAACACATTTCAACAACAGTTTCCTGTTGTCATGTTGATGTGCTGTTTGCCCTGAGAATGTAGAATATTCAAACCTGTCAGCAGCACCTGACTACATTTCATTTATGAACCAGAATTTGAAATGTGACTTGTTGACTTGTTTGGAAGGAAACGTTTTTTTTTTTTTTTTTAACAATTAATACTGAAGTGCTGGGGACATGTTTACAACGAATGTACAGACTGCTGGAACGTAAAGTACAAAGTCCTGTCAAACTGGGTGAGATTTACTTTTAACAGCTCTCTGGTCAGGAACACGCATACATGTAGCCATTTATGCTCACAATCTCAAAATGAAGATTTTATTCGATGAAACGAGTGTAGCTGAAGTGTGTGTCCTGTATCACATGTGTTTCGATCAGTCGGTTCAGTCATGTCAACGCATTCAGCGCTGTGTGTCTTGGGAACTTCAACATGTAGTCGAGTTGAATTCAGCGGTCACGCAATAATAATAGGTTCACTTATCACACCACCGGATCAAATCACGTAAGACGTCATGAGAGGTAACCTGGAGTAAATCCATGGTGGTTTCACAGCGGATCAGGTGATGAACTTTGGCTCCTGGTCCTCGGATGTACGGATTGTCCCTTTAAATGTCTCCCCTCCCACAGCTCGCCAGAGCTTCCGCGCCCCTGACGCTCAGCGGCTGGTTTCACGTCAACAATGAGTGTCTTCGTTGATTTCCACGCGAACCCGCCGATATTTCAGTGAATTCTGTGGAAGTCTTCCGTGTGTAGCCAGTCTGTGCAGCAGCACACACAGCAGACACTGACACCGGTAAGCTGACGTTTCCACGGCTCCAGTTTGATGGGCTGGCTGCAAGCTAGCGGCTAGCTAGCTAGCTGCTAACTAGCCGGAGGCTAAGTTAGCTTAGGCCTCAGTCTGTATTTATCAGCATGGTCTCGGCGGACAGATAGTGTCCGACCCTCATTGTCGGGCTCAGCGGTGTGTTTTCTCCTGCCGCCTCATGTCTGCCACAGAATGTCTCTCCAGATAAATCGGACTGCTTCAGCTGATGTAGCTTCTACAGCTAACAGGCTCTTCATATTAAAAAAAAAACCCAAAAACCTTACTTGCACTATATTGATGGGATGCTGCAAACGCGTGCTGGTTGTTGGTGATGGACACTCATGTGGAGGGGATGAAAACATCATTTAGCACATGTTATTTTGTACATTCACACTTTATTAGTCTGCTGTTGCATCGTATCACCATGTTGCATTTTCATGACAATACTTGTGTCATTCATTATACTTGCCCCTAATTGTTACACATCACAATATAAACTCATATAAACTGTTTCACATAGTATTTGCATGTATAAATATTGCATATATACAATATAGTGAATGAACTTGGGAATTGCGCAACTTGATTACTAATATGTACATGGATGATATTGTAGTTACACCTTCAAAATGACAATGTTTAGGAGTTTTTTATGAAATAATACACCGCATGGGGATGTGATGACACCGCCCGTGTTATTCCATGTTTATAGTCTAATGTGTTTTTGTAAATAGGTCCAACAGTGCCAGGAGAATCCCTGAAACAAACACTGCGATGGCTGGTGGAAGGAGAGGGGCGAACCGCACCTCGTACTGCAGACCACCACTGAGCAGCGAGCCAGGCTCGGTCAGCAACGGCAGCCACTCGACCAGCTCACCGGTCACTGGGGTACGATCCCGGACAAGGTTCGTTATGTTCACAGACACAGTTTCTGGTAACAGGAGATCACATCTGTCTGCTGCTCTGTGACGCTCAGCTTCCTGTCTAAAAAGTCGATGTCTTCAGAAAGCGCTGCTCCTGGATAATCTGCGTTGTCTGCTTTGCCGACAGGAACGGTACAGGAACATGCATGTCCAGTCCTCCGCTGGCTACGCAGACCGTGGTTCCTCTGAAGCACTGCAAGATCCCTGAGTTGTCTGTGGACCGCAACGTGCTGTTCGAGCTCCATCTGTTCTTCTGCCACCTCATTGCCCTCTTTGTTCATTACGTCAACATATACAAGACGGTCTGGTGGTACCCCCCCTCGCACCCGCCCTCACACACGTCTCTGGTGAGTCCTCAGCTGATTGGCGGCCATCCTGTCAGTATTTGGTCGTATTCTAGGGTGCGGGGGATGTTTGAGAGTCGTCGTGTGTGTTTGGGACAATGGTCCTGATCCTTCTCGTCATCCACAGAACTTCCACCTGATTGATTACAATATGCTGGTGTTCACAGTCATCATACTGGCACGGAGACTCATCGCAGCAATTGTTAAAGAGGTAAGAATCTTTTCGACCTTTAATTCTCTGTTCCATGTGTCTTTACTGTGCTCAAAGTCCACAGACCACAGAAGATAGAACAACAATGAATAGTAACCGTGTTCATCCAAAACCAACGCACACAATTGAATTTTTGCACTTCTGGTTAGAAGTTTCGTTCCTTCAGTAATGAACTATGTGCAAACGTTGGATCTAATCTAATAAGTAAAGTAACTGGAGCTCATTCACCTTGTATTCTCATGGGAACTTGTTAGGTTGTGATTTGTTTTTGATGTGTCCTTGTTGGTTTGTTTTCTGTTGTGTGTGCAGGCATCTCAGAGCGGCAAACTCTCCCTCTCTCACTCGATCTTCTTAGTGATGGCGCGGTTTGCTGTGCTGACGCTGACGGGCTGGAGTCTCTGTCGGTCCCTCATTTACCTCTTCAGAACCTACTCTGTCCTCAGCCTGCTCTTCCTCTGCTACCCGTACGTACGTTCAGGGAACGGCGAGGCGGACTCTTGTCACAGACCTGCAGGGCCTTGTATGAACACACGAGGAGGTTTAAAGTGTTACAGAACTTCTCAGCAGCAGCAGCAGCACAGTTAAAACAATTCAGATAATGGCGTGAATGTATTTTATCCCCCAAGATGGCGGCGTGCATGCACGGGGTCTCTGTAGCTCCCATTGTTTCCACCCTGTACAATGACGACACGTTCTCACAGTCCAGTGAAAATCCAGTGAGGTTGAAATGACAATGTTAAAGTTGCACTTGACAGACAGACAGATGCTTTCAGTGTCTCAGGAGCCAGTTACTGAACATGCATGTGCGTGTTGTTTACTGGTGTGATGGTTGCAGCTGCATCAGGGTTATGACTCCATGAAATGTTTGATTCCACAGATTTGGGATGTACATCCCCTTCTTTCGGCTGAGCTGTGACTTCCGGCGAGCAGGTCCGCTGTCACCCATCGCCAGCATCGGCTCCAAGGAGGTGGGCAGCGTCGGCCGGGGGAGGGACTACCTGACCGTGCTGAAGGAGACGTGGAAGCAGCACACCAGCCAGCTGTACGGGGTCCAGGTCATGCCGACTCATGCCTGCTGCCTCTCCCCGGACCTCATCCGCAAAGAGGTGGAGTACTTAAAGATGGACTTCAACTGGCGGATGAAGGAGGTGCTGGTCAGCTCCATGCTCAGTGCTTACTACGTGGCCTTCGTACCTGTCTGGTTTGTCAAGGTAAGACTTGTTTCCCCCCCTCGCTCCTGCAGCATTTATCCTCACCGTCATGTCGGTCAACTTCTGCGATTTTCCTTCCTTTGCTCCTCCGTAGAGCACTCAGTATGTGGACAAACGCTGGTCCTGTGAGCTCTTCATCCTGGTGTCTGTCAGTACGTCAGTCATCCTCATGAGACACTTACTGCCGCCTCGCTACTGTGACCTGCTGCACAAGGCTGCAGCTCACCTGGGCTGCTGGCAGAAAGTAGACCCGGCCCTCTGCTCCAACGTCCTGCAGCACATGTACGTACGGCCCCGCGTTTGTTACCGGGCTGAGCGCCGTGGTTGTACCAGTACGTCATCAGCTCACTGTGCCTCCTCCTCTCCCACAGATGGACAGAAGAGTACATGTGGCCCCAGGGCGTCCTGGTCAAACACAACAAGAATGTGTACAAGGCCATGGGCCACTACAATGTGGCCGTTCCATCAGACGTGTCCCATTATCGCTTCTATGTGAGTATTCAGCTGCAGGTTTCTCGTGTGAGTCACTAACCCTGGTTTATACTGGTTTAGTTAGTGTTGAGGCTTTCCTGGTCGCTGGGGTTTTTCTTTTAGTTCATGCAGCAGCGACTGAAAATGAGCAGATCCTGTGGACACTCGGACAATATTTACATATACATTTTTGCTCACAAATTCCCTTTTGAGCAGAGATGGTTGTTCATTTCTCTGCCTCTCCAAGAGCTGGGAAAGTCACTAATCACAGTTGTTGCAGTCTGCGTTGCTACAATGTGTCGTTGCCCAGGCAACGCTTCAGCTTGTCCACGTCCGACAACGGCATTGACTTGACACTGAAGTACAAATCAGGCTTTAACACCGACGGTATCGATACATTCAGGCTGACGCACTTAAAGTACCGTAATTACACAACTACTCGCACTGTCGGAAAACGTTGAGCGTCTCCTGAACGTTAAGAAGTACTTCATCTACGTTTCTGTCATTACGGTAATGACTTACTGGCTTCCGGCATGAGAGGGAATGTAATTACCGTAATGACAGTAACATGGTTGTTGTCAACTTTCAGGAACCAATGGACGTTTTCTCCTTCTAGATCATTCTAGGAACCGAGTTACACTTCTCAGATTTCAGGAACCATTCAGCATTTTCTGATTGCACCAATAGTCATGTAATTACGGTATTCCAAAGTATGCAGGCATGAATGTCGCACCGGGGATAGCGTCGGTGTTGAAGGGTTCAGACAGATGTGTGACTCATCACTGTTTTCCTCCTCCCCAGTTCTTCTTCAACAAACCTTTACGGATATTAAACATCCTCATCATCCTGGAGGGGGCCATGATATTTTACCAACTCTACTCGTTGATATGCTCAGAAAAGTGGCATCAGATGATATCGCTGGCGCTGATCCTGTTCAGCAACTATTATGCCTTCTTCAAGCTTTTGAGGGACAGAATCGTCCTGGGAAAGGCCTACTCGTTCTCCACCAGCTCATCAGACCAGAAAGTCAGTTAGATCCAACCTATTACGTCACACGGAACAAGACAAGCATGCTTCAGAGCTCTGTATTTTTTCTACAAACTGTGTTTTGTGTCATGTTTTTGTTTTGATCTGCCACATAATTAAAAATAAATATTTTTGTATTACTTTAAAGACGTGGTGTAGTTTATCTGTGTACACGGGTGAGACGATGCTGGAAGTGACTCCGAGTCGTACCATCCAGTCATGTTAGACGCTGCAGACGCTGCATTGCAGTAGTCTGTAGTAGTAGTAAGGAGCGTACTGCAGTAAGGAGCACTCCAGCTAAGTGGTATTGATGATATTGAGACGGCTGTTTAAATGCAGACAAAATTGAATTTAAACTATGAGAATGGATTCGAGACTGCAACTCAGCATATTGTCAACATTACATTTTTGTTACATCAACATCTACGTCAAAATGACCCATTTTCTAAACCTGAGCATTGATGTTGGCCAGTGTCTTTCATCCAAAGCGGTACTTTAGCTGCTCAGTTTTGCTGCAACACATTGGCAGATTGTACCACTTGAACTCTGAAAGCACATTCTCACTTTGGCAGCTCCATGTCATGTAATGTGCTCTTTGGTGCCCTCTAGAGGAAATACCAGTCTGAAAACCCCGATAGGGAATTATACCCACACATTTCTTTCACTAACTGACCAAATCAACCCAAGTGTGTAAAGTTTAAAATATAAATCCATTGATAAATTACATTAGATTGTTACTAAACCTGCACGTAGTGCGACCAACAATGCCAATCGGCTTCGTCGTAACGTCAATGTTCAACCTCGTCAGCAGGAAACTAGATAACACATCAAATGACATCAGCAGCACCAGCAGGCTGCAGCCTGCCCGCTGTAATCTGCACCTGTCAGACACTCTGCAGGGTGAAAATCACCGTTCAGACAAGGCTCGGGGCAGACTTCCCCCTGACGGAGGGATAAAGACGGCAGCTGCGCACGAGCCTAGCGCATCGCTGCGCGCGCGCCGCGTTCATTCTGCGTTTTCGCGTCTTCTTCGGTTGCTACGTCTTCATCAGGTCAGTTTTCTGTTTCCGGGCTGAAATCTGCGACGATGAACCCACACGTGCTCGGGAGGAATGCGACGCTGCGTCCCGCGG
>CAAKHB010003691.1:0-11537 GCA_901007665.1 Aeoliscus strigatus
GTAAAAGAATCCTCTTGAAAATCTGCTTGTGGTGTTTGAAGGAAAGTGTGGGTTTAAAAATACATATCAGTGAAACGACACCAGTTTCTCCAATCCAGCACAAACTGAATGAGATGGAACTTTAGCGTGATGGTCATTAAAGTGTCCTCTCTGGGTGTGTGTGTGTGTGGTGGGGGAGTGGGGGGCTTGTAGTCAGACGGTCCTCAGCAGACTTTAAGAATTTTAGAGAAGCGGACTCAATAATTCATCAGATAAGTGATATTTCATTTAGGCAGCATGTGTGTGCTGTTACTCCCCGTCCAGCTGAAAGCAGCATTTTCCCAGACGGACGCAGCAGCAGACGATGATTTATTTAACTGCTGAAGTGGGTCAGTGGCAGTCTGACCGCATGTCAGCGACCCGGCCTTCTGACCAGTCAGCGCAGGAGCAGTTTGGGTGATGAGAGTGAACAGAGACAACAACCTGTGACGACAAATGAAGGGTTTCCTTCATTTCCTCCATTTTCACAAACATTCCAGTCAGGTCTGAGGGGTTCTGCCACTTAGAGGGCAGCAGAGGCAGTAACAGATGACCCCCCCGGGATGATGTCACCAGATTTTAAAAATATAGATTTTTAGCAGATAATTTTTAGCAAAAATTAAAAAAAAAAAAAGCAAAAAATCTTACCAAGAATATTTGTCTTATTACTAGTCAAAATGTCTCATTTGTAAAAATCTCGTCACATTTAACATACGTTTTTTTATTTTGTTTTTTTAGACAATATTAACTTCTTTCCAGCTAATTTTTCCTTCACAAAGTATTATTATTATTTCAAATAGCTTGGTCAGATGTGGAGTTTTTGCGGTGTACAAATGAGGAACCACGATGACTGTAAATTGCAGTGACAATAAGCTCTTTTGGCTCCTCCCCCTGCAGACGTCTGACAACACTGGTGAGTCTGTGTCGTCACGCTCGATGCGTGTGACACGTTGCGGCTCTGTAACGCTGAATTCCTTCGTGAAAGCACAAGCTGGGGAGGTTTTATCATCCATCCAGGGAACAGCCCGCTGTGATGACTGCAGAATGTGGAAGATGCTTCTGCCTCCGTTGAGGTTTTCTGGCTGTACAAACATCTTCTCACCTCTGATCAAACATTGATCTTTATCATATCATCGTTACCGAGGGACTCACAGAAAACACAATTTAGAAAATAGCCGATGAAGCCAAATGTGTTTCCTGGTAATTTGAACGCTGAAATCCCCAAAGAAGCAGTGGGAGAGAGAGAGGGAGAGAGAGAGCGAGCAGAGCTCCAATTCAGCCGGAGCTCACCAGTAATTTGACACTGCAAGGTTTATTTCACCTTCAGGATTAACATAATCTCCTTTCAAGCCTAAAAAAGACCACTCGTCAGCTGATATCGCCAGCAAAGGTCAATTGTTAAAAAGGAGTTCAGGCCTGATTCACTCATCCACTAATGTTAGCGGCTCACTTTCACTGCTTGAGCTATTTTTAGCATCTTTTTCTATTATTAATTACTGTCCAGTGTTTTGGGCTTTTCAGCTTTTCAGGTCAGAAGCCACGAAGAATGACTAACATCTGACCTGCTAGTCAGCAAGATAGCTGGCGTTTATGTCTGTTTTGAACTGTGTGTGTGTGTGTGAGTGTGTGTCAAGTCAGATTTTATCTGTATCGCGCCAAATCAAAACAACAGTTATGTTATCTCATGACACGCATGCGTGAGTGTGTGTGTGTGTGTGCGTGCATGTGTGTGTTTGTGTGTGTGTGTGTGTGTGTGTGTGTGGGGGGGCTCAATAATCCCTTCACATCCTAAACTAGGTGAACAATTTCCTGATAATGCAGAGTGATATTTCAGTTGTATCTCCCCCTCGGGGGCCGTGCGCCGTCTGATCTCTGCTTCTCTGCTAATTTCATCTCATTCCGGTGATGAGAAGAAGCGACTCATTTAAGCTGAGTGAGCCATGTGAGAGATATTATGACTGGGAGGAAACTCTTCTTCATCCTCTGGAGTTGACAGATGGACTGTTTCTGTGGAGGTAAAAGCTGTCACTTTGAAATTCCAGAAACACAGAGCTTTTCTGGGACGAGCTTCATCAGCTTAGAAGTTGTTTTTTTCTTCCTCTCGTTAGGGATTGTATTACAGGAGATGTCATTGATTGATGTCAGTGACTTTTTTATTTGACCTTTTGGTAGATAGGGAAAAGTTTGATATAATGTTGCTGTATTTGAATATTATGAAATTACAGCTTGTACATCTTTCTTAGTCATGCATCATTTACGTTTATGCTTTATTTTTTGTTGATATCATATATTTTATTGGTTTTGGGTGGAAGTGACTCTGATGAAACCTTCTCTCACTGGAGATGAATACAGTAACTCTGATTGGAACACGCAACAGTGAAAACGCACACTGAAGAAAACACAACTGCCTGACAGTTGATTCTTGTGACGTTGAGAGTGTGTGTGTAGGTGTGTGTTAAAAGTTGGTCTGATGGTTTTAATGTATACTCACACCACAACTTTAAGTGTGTGCATGTGTGTGATCTGCAAACCGGAGTCTGATTAAAGGGGCAGTCTGCAGATAATCTGAGCATGCCAGCCATCCATATTTTCCCGTCTGAACCTCTAGGGGGCAACACGTCATCATCAGTGATGTTGGGTGGTTAATATTCTAGTCAGCATGTGTCAGAAGCTTTGGGTGGTGACTTCCTCCCGATGGGCCGTTAATCGGAGCTACTGCTTCCTCCCAACGCGACTTAAACAATCACACGTTATAGTGTCGGGCTGCTTGATCTATCATATTCTCATCGTCATGGCGATAAAGCACAGTACGGCTGTGGATAGGGTCGCCACCTCTCGGAAATGAAACTAAGGGACTGACTCCCGTGTGGTGGGGCGCCCGCAGCAGAGGTGTGTTTTATTTTGTACCACTGTTTTTTAGTAAAGGGGTGATCACGAAAGGAATCAGTCAGACTTAAAGCTTGAAATGATTTATTACCAATGAACACATTCTTTATTGTGAGGGGTGTTATGCAATTTCGCAAAATAAAAAAAATGACAAAATAAAACTTGCACAAAGTAAATCCACAAAATAACGTATTAAAATAAACGTGAAAGGGTGCAGCGCACCACTGAGACTGATGATTCTTGACCCTCTTGACACTAGGTGGAAACTGTGGACGCTCCTTTGTCAAATAAATCAGTTGTGTGGACTCATTTGGCTTCTCATGTAAAAGACAGAGAACTGTTAGAGGACTGCAGAGACAACAAAAAACGCGAGCAAAAGATCTACAGGTCTACATTCAACTGCAGCCCTGTTTTGTATTTCAAAAGGTTTTCTCTTAACTATATGTATTTTTAAAATTTATTTACTGTTAATCCGTTCGTATAATTTGTTTGCGATTCCGTATTTTACGGGACGGTGGCAACCCTATCTGTGGGCAGTGGACAGACACGCATGCTAACACATACAAACTCCTCTGTGTCGCAGCATGTAGATAACGTGCACACATACACACTCACTCGCCAGCAGGGCACCAGCACACACATACACCATAAACACGCTTTTTACGTCCCAGAGAAGGTCTGAAAGTCATTATGTCCCATTTTCCTCGCACACCTCATTTTTGCTGCAGACAGCTCTGCAGATGTGGTTAGCATAGTTAGCTACAAGAGTAGAAACGGCCTCGGTAGATGCAGAGAGATCAACAAGCCGACTTATCTCAGAGTGCTGAGACCACAGAGGCGGAGCAGGTCTGGTGGTGAACTTCAGTGTGTTCAGGTGAAGACCAGAACAAAGCAGTGAGTCTTCAGTGGCCACTTAAAGGCAGATCCTCAGGAAGACTGTTCTGGTCCACATGTGCCAAAAGCAGCAGAGTTGTTGAGGGAGAAAGTGGCTGAAGACCTGGACGTAATTCAGCAGAAGATCAAGTTCAAAGCCAAACAAATCCACCAAAGGATTTATGAGCAAGTAAAAGGATCTCAACATGGTGAGTCTCTGTGAAGATGCAGACTTCATTATGACTGAGTGAAGTCAAACAAACACAAGAAGTCAAATAAACGCCTAAACCACGGGAAAGCGATCTGAGCGTCTGAAGAGAAGCTCCAGATCCTGGTGATCCACTGTTGGAACATTAACTTCCAACATTCCATCAGCCCTGTGTCTTTTCTCGTCTCTTGGGAACGCTGGAGCTGATCCTGATGTCAACGGTGGTGTACACCAGTCGCCAGCTCATCGCAGGGCCACAACGCACACCTTCATACCTCAGTCGCTGATTAACCTCAGCATGATTTTGGAGGTGGGAGGGGGCCGGAGTACCTGGAGACAACCCACACGGGGGTGGCGCGATAACTCCACACAGAAAGATCCCTGAAGGCAGATTAAAAGAAAGAAATTCTCCACAGACTGAGCTGTTCACGCCCTTGTGATCAACTTCAGTGGAAGCACCAACAGGAATCTTCTGGTGGAGCTGGATCGCTGGTTTCTTCCTCAAGGAATGTTTGATTCATGTGAAATAAGTTTATGTGCATTCGTTTTTAGGCTTTGTCTGATACAGAAACACAAAAGCTAGAATCGTATATCAGTGTGGGTTTTTTTTTTAATCAGCTCAGATATCGTCCACATCGGTCGACCACATCGACATTTCCAAAATTAGACTGAGACAAATCCTCGACTTAAGAGTTTGTTTGTTTGGTTCAGCTGGATCATTTTATCGTAGTGTCCAGCTGCGTTTACATCAAACCGTCTATTATTAGGAGGGATTAAGCTGCACTGACACACTCAGCGTCCACTGTCATCATCTTCAAAGACTTATTGGATTCTGCCGCCTCCACGTCCGGGAAATAATCGTGTTTCTGATGTTTGATCATGATCATTATGACTTCAGCTGATTGGTTGGAATGTCCTAATCAGCTTTTATTATCTTTAGAGGAAGGCAGTTATCTGAATACGTGTGTAAAGGCTCCATTATCCAGGTCAGGCACCTTGCTGGGGCAGATCACAGGTATTTTATTAGGTTTGTTTACATAGTTTATTCATCATTTTCCGTATTTTGAAGAAACACAAACAAGAAAAAGTGTGATTTCAGCTCCTCAAACTCTGTATATTTTCCAGTTTCTTTGCTCCTCCAATGACAGTAAACTGCATATATTTATTCATTTTACAGACCAAACATCTGATCGATTGATGGAGACAATAATAATGACGATGATCGTTATTTGCGGCTCTGATTAGAAGAACGTCGCTTTGCAGGATGATCCTGCCTGCTTCCTTCTGTTCTGTTTGTAAAATGATCAAATCTGTGACTCGAGGTCGCTCGTTGCTGTGTGAACAGCTTCACTGTTCCAACTCGTTTCACGTCTGTCTGTTGAACCTCTGCATGTGAAACGGCGGCTATCGGTGCACGTCAACATGCCGATCACTGCCGTATCTTTGATGAGATTGTCAAACGGCGGCAGCGAGATGACGACAGATGCCGCCCGACCGCTCAGCCACGGCTGTAACCAGTGCCTGCGGCTCTGCATGCCCTCCTCTGGCTCTGTGACTCACACTGGCATTACTATCTTTGCTGGTGCATGTCTTGCCCCACCCGCAAACACCCCCCGACATTTGTTGGCTTTGACTTTCCCTCAGCAGCCCCCAGAGGGAGGAGACGTGAGCTGCTGCAGTGTGAGTGCATCCACACACGCTTGTTGACGTGGACGCCACTTTATTTTCCTCGCCAGTCAAAGCAGATACACAGTGTGCGTGTGTGTGTTTGTGTGTGCATGGGGGGCAGGTTATTTTGAGTAATGCTCGCGGTCAGTGTGGTGGGAAATCTTCGCCCAGACTCACTGCGGATCACTCTCATCTTTTCGTTGAATGAGCTGAAACACAGAAACAATAAGTTTGTGGGCGAGCAGAGGGGTGACAATGACGTGTTGTGATGTTTGTGTGTGTGTGAAGACGGGTTCTCTGGCTGCGGGAGCCTGTGAGAGCTGACAGAACGTCAGGGCAGGAAAACCCGAGGAGCCTCATTCGGCAGAACCAAGCAGACTCGCGCCAGCAAACACACCTGGTGTGAAAACTGGCGTCTGCTCGGTACACGCGGCCTGTGACGTGTCAGGAGCTCCTTCACTTTATGGCCGTCTTTTTTTCTTTCTGTGAGAATGAGGTGGTAGAAAACTTTTCCATCAACAACAGAGTCCCATGTTTTTTGTAGGTGCTGGAAAAGTTGCGGTAAACCTGTGGTGTGAATTTATGAGGTGTAGCTGAACACATTTGTTTGTGGAAGACGTGACAGGGTAAATACATGTGTAATTAACAACATTAGTTATGGGCCCGTTCCATTTAGGTGGTACACGCGGTTTCCATTTGGACACAAGCAAGTTTTTTTTTTCTGCAGATATTTAGAGATCAGGACGACTGCTGATATTTTTACCAACCTGGCTTGTTACCTCCGCCAAGGATCTTATGTTTATGTTTATGTTTCAGGAATCTAATGAAGAATCTAATGATTCTTTCTTGTGAGATAGGGACATTTTCACCATATGTGTGTATATATAATGTCGCTTGTGGATTTTCAGGAATTGTGAGCAACAAATGAAGATGTAGACATGCAACACCAAAACTCACCAAATTGTACAGTCTGCTGAGTCAGTGTAGTGTGAACAGATTTTTGAAGTGTTTTAGAGCTGTAACCAGAAGAAAACTACCTTCAGCTAAATAGTGAACTGTGTCAATAATTCTTGAACTAAATATGAATCGGTGCATTTACAGTGTAAATCAGTATATTTCAAAATGGTCAAGCTATGTTCTCCAGGTCAAGGAATATACTGATGTAAATGAAATAAGGTTAGGTATATTAATATTTAGTGCAGATCAAAGTGTATCAGAAACATTGGGTGGAAATGAGCTGCGTGGCGGAGGTCTGCGCTCTTCGAGTGTTTTTCTACTTTCAAAATGGCTGCCGTGGTTGGCAGGAATAGATATCTCATGATGTTTTTAAATGCGATATCATATTCCAGAGTTCCAGAGTGAGTGTTTACGGCTCTTCTCTGAAACGTGTTTTCAACCTTTGCCACACACAGCGAAGCCTCAGAACTGTTGCTGGAAATGAAGCAATGCTGCTAACTAACTGAGCTACATGCCAGCACATGCAGCCATTTGCAGCCAAAAGCCTTTAAATTCTGAGAAAATCCCAACTCTGATTGTGATTTGGAGCCTTTACGTAACACACTGACAATGTGCTGCCTCACTGGAATGGTTGGGAAATGGAATGGGTCCTTAATTAACTGGATCAATTACCAGTACCCATACCCGACACACACACACACACACACACCCATGTCCGCCAACCTGCATAAATAAGCATCATGTCCAGTTCATACAGTTATTTTAAAAATTATGAATATATAACAGCTGGAGAAAAACATGAGTTCTGAGGATGAGGATTCATTTGTCATGTTTGGCTGTGAAGTCGGTTAATTATCCTTCTGTTGGAGCACAGAGGAGGAGAGGAGGCTTCTTAGCTGCAGCCATTGATCCACTGTGATGGAGTGCGAATGTGACTAAATCTGGGTCAGCGTATTCCTGACAAACGACTTACAGGAGCAGAATCGTGTCTCTGCAGAGGAAGAATTGTTACTAAACGCAGTGTCGGGCTTGTCGTGATTGGAAATGAAATGAAAGGAGGATCATTTGGCTCGGTGCTTGGACAGCTGCCCATGTTCCGTCCACATGTAGCTCGGGCTCCTGTTTCCGCAGGGAGGATTTAGCACCTGGTGCAGAGCAGTGGCTGTTTTTAACACCCATTCACAAACAACAATGGCTGGTCACTCAGCGAAGATTAAAACTGATGTTGCAGCATTCGTTTCTTCAAGCCATGAAATCCTGCGTCGGCCTTAGAAGATCCTCCGGCGACAATCGGGTCTCCTGTTAATATGACTCCTGGCAGGTCCCCGGTCTGACAGCAGACAAACATGAAGTCAGCACTTATTCACAGACCTTGAGCTTGTGACCTGTTCAAATGGTGTTTTATCATGTTGTCACCTTGCAGGCTCCTGAGAGCAAAGGAGACTGAGTCCGACGTAGGCATACGATACAGGAGATGCACGCTGTGCACGTTGTGTTCCTACTAGGGGTGTAAAGATTCGCTGATACGAGTTGGAAAATCTATTTTGATTTAAATAATATGAGTGCATCGGAAGACGGAGCCCTGGATCAGTTTACATGTAGCACGAACAGGCCGAGGGCACCGTGTCAAATCAGTTTTATGCTGTTGAGGTGCTCCTGAAAACTGCCTGCTCAGGCAGATTCTGTCTGGTGTCATTTCCAGGTGAAAACCAAGTCAGGCTCTTCCAGCCAAAACTCAAACACATCCAGGTCTGAGCCGAACTAGTAATGCATCAATAACCTGCGTCATGATAAGGGGGCCCTGAAAACTTCTTAAAATACAATCCCTGGCACTGAAAAGTGACGTGTTTCTGAAACCACATGCCAAAAGTAAGAAAAATGATTTTTCCCTGGTCTATTTGAAGGTCAGAAATGTGACTGACTTATGTTAAACATGTTTTGATAATGTTATGATATATATAAATGATTCTCTACCTTAGACAAGGAACAATAACAGACTGTATCGTATCCTTTGAAATCGTACCGTATCGTAACCCTACTGAACCGTTACATGTAAAAATGTCCTGTTCCTGTGTCGTATCAAACCCGGTGGGTTGAGATCCTTTATTGAAGAGATGCACGCCCCGAGTGTGTACATGCGCTAGCTTTAAATTTTAATGAAGTGAGAGCACGAGATTGTTCTGAGACACCTCAGGAACTCTGTTCTAACAAAACCACACAAACCTCAACAGCTTTTTCATCAGCAGTGGAATTCAGTTTCATTTTGTAGCAGGAATAATTTACTGCTGCTGCTCTTTGGAGATGATCTCAGCCTAGTGGAGCATCAGCATCAGTGGCAGCCCCAACCCAATCACAAACAACAAGAAGGAAGGATCACGATCAACAAGGACATGTCCAAAAAGTGATGATGCTGCAGCTACAAGAATAAAAGACAACGAACGTCCACAGGAGCTAAAGAAAACACAGGGGAGCACAGGACATCAGCAAAGCCTGGAAGGGAAACTCACTGGTGTTTGGAGCGTATGTTCTCCTTACACCTGTATGGGTTTCCTCAAGGTACTCCAGCTTCCTCGCACAGGCCAAACACACACACACAGTAAGGTCGACCAAAGGCTAAATTGTCCACAGTGAGTCTGAATGATGTGTGTGTTTCTATTGTACGAAAATTACAACAATCAACACTATCATTCATTTTGGGACTGATCTAGTCCACAACCAACAATATACAGTACACGTCTAGAATCGGAACATTCCTTCATCACTTTACTGGTTTGTCTGTTAGCAGGGTTATGTAAAAACCCTGTCGGAGCCTCTCTGAACGTTGCTGAAGTATGTGGCCAAGAAAACAGAGCCATTAAACAGCTGAAAAACAACATTAAATTAAACTGAAACGGCATTGGGCTTTCCAAGTACACCTTCTTACATAATTCGTTTAATCTAGGAAGGTTTTCCATTCACACAGCCAAGCTGTCCTGAATGTTAAAAATAAAACAAAAATCAATCGTTGTTTTCTTTCACGTTGGGATAAAACAAACAGGCTCATTGTGAAGGTGTTGTGAAGCTGCTTTCGACCGACACAGTCGCTTAACAAAGAATCTGCAGGAGACGTATGACGGTACCGAGAATACTTCCTTCATCAGTCTGATTATGACGTCTTGATTAGCTCAATGCTAAGCTAGTCACACACACACACACACACAGACACATCAGTCATACACAGACTGTCCGCTGTCATGTTTTCCTCAGATTTACATTGTGCAGCACAGGATCAAATGGAAACACTAATCCTGTACCAAGAACACTGCCGCTGCTACAAACACAAATAATTAAAGGGTGCCTGGGCATATGTCCACCCAAATCTGCCTCAGCTGTGAAAAATCCTCTCACGTCGTTTCACACAAATGGCGCCAAAATCATAAATGCAAAAACACACCGTTTAGAACACAAAGAAGATTTTTTTACGAGGTGAATTAAACAGTAAGCAGTTAATTCCCACTAAGTTTTGTTTTAAAACGTCTCACAAGAGGTTTAACAGCCATAAATCTCTTATTTCCAGGTCACACTGTCCGCAAGAGGATTAAGTTTCAGTCAGGTTTCACAGCACTGTTAATAAATGCCATTTCTAAATAATGTCAGTTGGCGTGCTTGACCATAATCCATGCAAATTATTTGTAACTGTCAAGCCGCAGGAAAGTTTTTAATCATGAAGAGTCATGTAAATCTGGTTTAAATAAAAGAAGCTCGCTAAAAATGGGATGTTTTTTTTTTTTTACCAAAGAAGACACGCACATCAGCGAGATACAAGACAGATTGCATCACAGGAAGTGAAGAAGTTTAGACGCCAGAATATCAACTCACACTGGATGAACACATTCAAACTAAATGTACTCTTAAACTCTCATGTGTTTCTTAATCCGACAATAATACAAGTCTAGTCAGATTGTATTTGTACAGCACCAATTCACAACAGTGATCTCATACACTCAGCAAACGGGCTGTTCCAATAGAAACCCACTGCAGTGAACGATACTTTTAAGACGGATTATTATTATTATGTCTGGAAGTGGTTGGAAGATTCTAAAAGATTCTAAAAGTCTGTCCTTGTAAGTCCATCCCAGCAGGAGGAATCTGATGAGGACATACATCCACCGTCCATCAGGTCATGGCGGCAGGAGGAACTCGTCCAGGTAGATCAGTAATCCGTCAGACTAGAAAAGTCAGAGTTACACAATGAAGATGTAAATCAAACAAGTGGGGACCAGAGGTTCCAGAGGAGAACCTAATCCAAGGGTCAACGTTTCAGGAGTGTTCTGCTCTTCGCTCAGCACATCTCATCAACTTTGTCCATCTAAACTTTTGACTCTGACACACTGCTCTGGGAGTCTTCCAGCTCTGTGGGATTCTGTGTCGGGAGTTTGGGGAATGTTCCTTGCTAGGTAATCCTGATCGGGGGTGACAGTCTCCTTCACTGTCAACATGCTATTTTTACCCAGCTCATTGCACATTAGTGGCCTCAGGCGACCCACTTCCGTCCTCCTCCGTTTCCTTCATGTCCAAAACACTCCAGCACAGAAGCGTTGATGTTCATCTTTTTCTCTGCTTTACACACCAGCGTCCGTTTGTCAGGTCTGACTGTCTTTGTGAAGAGTTCCAGCATTGACATTTGTTTACAATTCTTGAAGATTTTTCATATGAAATCCAAATTAATTCCAGATATTCCCATCTCTTAATAATGTCAGATCTTATTGTCTTTGTGAGCGTTTGCACTCTTGTTTATATTCAAATGGTTTCTCACAGAGCATGTTGGTGGAGGTGGTCTGAAGAGGTCTGGATCAGGGGGAAGGGATTTAAGTCACACAGCAGCCTATGGCCCAAAGAATTGTTTTGGCCAATCAGAGCCCCCCCCCCCCCCCCCCCCCCCCCCCCC
>CAAKHB010003691.1:19440-81218 GCA_901007665.1 Aeoliscus strigatus
GTGTGTGTGTGTGTTGGGGGGGGGGGGGGGGGTGAGGGGGATTAGTGTTTGTATGTTAGATAACTTTCGTGCCCTTAAGGCTGCATTTCTGCACGTCTTCGTAATCTTACAATTCTTCAGAACTGCAGCATCTCCGTTGCCCACGTGGAGGTGTGTGCCTCTGATACGATACATGGATGCTCCTTTGGCTGCAGACACTTACTAACAACTAACATTCTCAATGATGAATGTCATTCATGGTCGGAGGAAGCTGCCCCGCGCTTGCTCATAATGCCATCAGCTGGTGACAACAAATCACCACCACCGAGGTTGGTGTGTTCTGACCATTCTGCTTCTATTTTTGTCCGTCCCCCTCTGAGCCAGTTGGAAGATTTTAATTGTATCCTAAGGTTGATTTATTATTAAAGAAACATTGGACTTTCGGGATACAGCCCAAACATGAGAGCAGTGGGACTATGTTACTTCATATATTATTCGCCGTGAGGGGCGCTGGGGAGTGATGGTGCGCTGAGGCTACATCTCTTCATTATTCATCCACCAGAACTGTACAGCCTATCTCGTACATGACGAATACGTAATTAGCATGGCTTACTTCAAGAGAACGCTCTGAAAAGGTTTTAATGTCAAATATTTCCACATGTCTGGTCACGTTTGCTTTTACTTTGGTGTCAAACCACTGAAGAAACAGAAGAAGAAACATCATCAGTGACAGTGTTTCCTCTTCCATTTGTCTCATAGGAGCATCCGCTGCCTGAGGAACATCATCCACTGGAACCTCATCACCGCCTTCATCCTGAGGAACGCCACTTGGTTCATCGTGCATCTGACCATGAACGCAAAGGTGCAAGCGAATAACGGGGTACGCAGTCTTTCGCACCACTGAAAAGACGAGTGTCAACAAAAGTCAGATCATGCCAGAAGCAGTGAATCACTGGACTCAATCATAAATTGCCATCATAGCATCAAATCACTGTTGTGAACTTGCTTTACCCTCATTCACAGTCCTGCTGACTCACATGTGTTAATCCACCACTGAAAGTAGTCCACAACATCTTCAAGAAGTATTTTTGTGACTTCTGTTTGCTTTGAGCTTGAACAAATGAGATTCGGAGTTAATTAGAGAGCTTTTGAGTTGCTGTTTGGCAGAGTTTTAAACTTCAGAGCAAGCCAGGGGAGCTGTTCCCCCCTTCATGCCAAGACCAGTTAATCGCCTCGCAGCTACAGCTCTTCTATTACAGACATGAAAGTGGCGTCAAATATGAGTAAGCACTTCTCCTGTCAGTGTCAACATGTCAGTATACTGTTTTCAAGTGGCAGCTTGGTTCGTCCCTCATTAGAGCAAAATGAAACAGAAAAATACTAAATCAATGCAATTAATTCACTGATTGGAAATGTTTATGTTCAAGAAACGACAACCACAGCATTTCCCTAAAACTTACATGACCAATAAGTGAGACGGTATCTGACTGTAGAAAGTTCAGAGTAGTGAGATACTGATGCTTCAAATGTAGCAGGTGCGTACGTGGTGGAGCGCTTTTACCAGTTTCACCTGCTCCATCTTTGTTGCCAGACGTGTTTTCCTAAGAGAGTTCATAATCTGTGTCACTGCATGAAAACAGGATCATGGATACACACTGATTACATTTAATGTATTGTCAAATGTGGAAAAACAAGCTGCTGGAACAGAATAGTGTTGTGAATAGTGCGTGTTTCATAAAAACTCCAAAACTCATGCACAAATCAAGTATCCCAATGTGTCATTTGCAGGCTTGGTGTCGGTTCGTCACGGCCTCCTTTAATTATTTCCACTCCACCAACTTCTTCTGGATGTTCGGCGAAGGCTGCTACCTCCACACTGCCATCGTGCTCACCTACTCCACCGACAAGCTCCGCAAGTGGATGTTCATCTGCATCGGCTGGTGTGGGTATACTCCATGCCATGTCATGTCCCCTCTAGTAACCTGCAGTAACAGAACACACTGTCCCTGCATCAGAATTCTTTTATTGCCATCATACAAAACAAACATACAAAAGTAGAGTTAAATTGTGTGCGTCTTTCTGTCAAACAGAATAATATAGAGGTAGTCAGTTTTGTCTCACAGTTCATCCATTTTATTTTAATCTTAATCTTTTAGTGTTGTCCTACGCTTGTTTTGCATGTCTCCAAACGTAATCTTTGGTGAAACAGCTACATTCTCAGTACATGTTTATTCCGTCTCTCAACACAAAACATTGCACGGCAAAGTAAAGAGTAATATATGCAGTGAAGTAAGTAGTAATATATGCACGAAAGGAAAGAGAAATATATTCTGCGCAGCGGAGCATTGACACATCATAAAACAGAAACACTCGCCTGTGACGGCGTCTCTGGACACTATATTTTGTATTTTCCCATGCCTCGGAGCAGATGTGATCCTCTGAAGTCTGACAACGCTTTGTTTACCTAAGAAGTTCTTCAGTTTTACTCAGAAGAAGCTGAACAGTCCCTGTCAAACCCAAAGGTCACATACGGATTGACTTGATGGAGAAGTCGGATTTTTGTGGCAGCTGGGAAATGTATTGGTGTGGAGTTCACTAACAACCCGTTTCACTCTGTCAAACCCAAATACGTGCTGCTCAGATTAGGTGTATTGTGTGAGTAGGATTACACCCCACCACCCCCACCCCACCCCGGTCAGTATGAAGCCTCTGTGTGAAGGAGAAGTGGCAGAATATTTCAAAATTCTGTGGAAATATAAATAAGATCAAATTTTGTTTGCTTCCCTTCGCTTTGACTCCCAGGCTTTATGAGATGGGAACAGAGACGAAAACAACATGGATAATGTGGTTTGGAAGCAAACTCCATCTGCAACTATTGATTATTTTAACAATGACAATCATTTCATTTACTAATTGGATAAAACTTGTTTCTTTATTGAAGCCGAGTCACAGCGTTATTGTATCTTAGAGAATAAGATGTGTCTTCATTTAAATTTCATTGCAGGCAGAGGTCAGTGGTTGAGAGTCATGAACATCCTAGCAACGTGGTTTTAAGTGTGTAACTGCTGACGACACGGCGACATAACACACTTAGCACACTCCTTCGCTTGACTTCATGTCATTCATCTCCACGTGTGCTGACATTGGATAGCATGTGTCCACAGTGGACCGTGGACTGGATGTATAAACTGCTTGTGTTTCAGGCCGTGGTTGTCCTCATGTTATGCTCTGCTAATTCCACATTGCAGGGAATTTAATTTTCAACTGGAAATAATCCCAAACTTTCAACAGGTTCAGTCGGTCTCCTCCTCTCCTGTGATGCTGCTGCTGCTGCTGCTGCTGCTTCTTCTTCGTTTGCGTCCTGTTATTCTTCGTCGTCTTCTTCTGTTATGGGTTATGTTTTGGGGGCATTAACATGGAGCTTTGTTTAAACAGCAGTGAAACGCGGCCTCAATTCAAAGCCTTTTCGCCTCTATGACTTTTTTCTAATCCAGTTTCTCAAAGAATCGTTTGTTTGTCATCTCCAGCTTGCTCCGGGTCCTGGTGCTGGAGCCAATCCCAGCTGTCAATTTGCAAATGACAGGGTACACCCTGGCCGCGGGACCTTCTTACCGTGAGGCGACAGTGCTCACCACTTGAATAGTTTCAGCTCTATTACTAACCTGTAGCTGAGGGAGACAGAGGATGCTGCTAACCTGATGACGATGGAGCAGGTTGTTAATGAAGTCATGAGTTTCCAGCCGTGAGAGGCGTTTGGCCAGAGAGGCCGTCATGCTCCAGTTGGTGTCATTAGGAGTGAGTGATGGCTGCTTGTGTGCCCTATTATACTCGGATAAGTCAGTAAATCAGAAGATCGCTGTGAATTATAACCGGAGTCCAGCTTTTCATTCATTCACAAAGGAATATTGGGATGTTTGATGCGCCTTGGCTTGTGTTGAAAGGATCACAGCATACTTGCAACAATTGCTTTGACAGAGCTTGGCAGGCGGGTAAAACGGAGACAAGGATTTTGTTTTACAGCGTGCATATCCCCCGAGTGATCTTATGTGGTTTGAATAGCAAAGGGAGATGAAAGAATCTTCTGTCACTTTGTTTTGTTGTGTCTCTTTGCCTCACAGGTATACCATTCCCCATAATTGTGGCGTGGGCCATCGGTAAGCTGTACTACGATGATGAAAAGTAAGTATGACTCCTTGGCTAAGATTGTTTTAGATTCACAGAGATTTGCCAGTAAGAAAGGACAAGAGCAAAGTCAAACTACATCACATTAAGGAAAGTAATGTCTATTAATAACTTGCTCTCATCATGTTTGCTTTGCTCTAACACTATTAATCACACCTTTTCCCCTGGAGTGACTCATATTACCTGATTCAGCATTTTTTTTTTTAAATCTCTTTCTTAAGTCACTCCTGTCTGTAATCAGCAGCCTTAGAAGAAAACTGCATGACCTCGCTAATTGTCAGTAAATCAATGAGAACATATATGAGTCTGAGAAACTGTATTGACTCTGTGTCCCTGCCCAGTAAAGCTTATTACTCTGTCCCAGAAAGCAGCATGATTGTCCAGAGATGATCCTGAAAACAACCACTGCGGTGTAATTTGTGTCAATATCCCTCCAACTGTCCCTTCTGCCGTAAATATGCACCAGTGTACTGCATCTGCAGCTACATACAAGAACTTAAACCCATTAAATATACAGACAGGAGCCTGGAAATTGATGTACATGGTTACATGGGGCGGCGCAGCAAGATGTAAACACAGATGACATTTCCTATGAATACTTTAAATCCCAGCAGATATGGGACATATCTGTTCAATGCCTGCTCCTTTGTCCTTGAGAAAAATTAATTTTAGCAGCTCAGCGCTGCATGTCTGCCGACAGAACGGTTTCAGGGCAGTTTTTACACAATAGCATGTAACGAATCAGTCCGTGTGCACCAGAGAATGTGGGACTGCCTGAAGCTTATGTAGCATGTTCATGAGTTCAGTCTACCTGCTGTGTATGAAAAGAAATACTTCCTGGCAACATGGAGGCAAGGAATCAAACAAAACCACCACTGATGCCGAGATCCAGGAGAGCAGGCAGCAGAGGAACAGTAGCTAGTGTTAGCTTCGATCGAGTCAGGACCAGTCAAGGATTCTGAAGTATCCCACCAGTAGCCAGCCTTCAATCCCAAGTCCATATATTATAACTTCGTAACTGTTTTGGACCCAAACAATGAGCTCCCAAATAGAACCACATCCTTTGACTTGGAGGTGAGCTTCACCCTCAGAATCAAACAGCCGCAGTGCCTGTTGTTGTCGTTACAGTCGACTGGAACCATCAGAAATACTGCAAAAAAAAAAAAAAAACACAGTTGAGGTTCCAAACCAGCACTTTCATCTATTTGGTATTTAATGTGTCTTCGAACAAATGTTGACAAGCGACGGCGTTGGCAGAGCCCATTTTCCCCTGAGTCCACTTCTAGTCCCTGCAGAGAAAATGGTCCATTTATATCGGGACCATATGGCTCATAAAAACAGCTCTGGCACTGTGTACTCCCACTGCAGCCCCCTGAAGAGGGCCTGAGGGACGTGGTCATACGGGTCCCCCACGTCCAGAAATCACTGGATGGGCAAATTCCCATGACCCCTCTCGTACAGTCGCTGGTGAAGAGCTGAACACAGGCGTCCTTTATTACTGAAGTGTTTGGAAGCATAGAGCAGATTGTAGAGGTGTGTAGGAGCTATCGCACCGTGACACTGGCTGCTTTTATTACCTCCATCTGACCCAGGGAAAGTTTCCTCCTCAGAGGTCAAGTGCATTTTTCCAGGTCTCAGAAATCAGCCCCGACGCTGTCTGCACTGTTCCTATGTTGTGTTTTATTAGTGAAGCCCCAATGTGAGGTTCCGCAATCAGACATAGCTTCCAGGCAAAACAGCATATCCTCTGTTAAAAATGGAATCCTCCACACGTGTCTGACAGGCCACAGGAATAGTCCTCATGCTCCAGGGTTCCAATTACGATTTCATCTTTGTGGGGGTCTCTAAAAACAACTGACAAGGCGAGTAAATATAGAAATAAATGCAGGAGTGAAAGACGGCGTGGTTTGCTGCCTTCACATATTATTTATTTATGCATCTGTCGAACCTGCTGGTTTTGGTTGCAGCAGAGGAAGTACCCCACTAGGAGCACATGCTCCATTCACATTGCCTTATTTTGAGACGATTGAGATGATTAAAGATGTAGGATTTTACTGTGTTGGTGGGAGCCGGTTGTCACTCAGCTTCCACCGACTCCCACGTAATTGGAACGCTGCCGCCCTCCATGTGGCACAGAGGCGTGTCAGCCAAGATGGCTCGACCACGTCCAGAGCCTGAGAGCTCATCCACAGATGATCCTCGTTTCCTCTGCCAGGGATACAGATGAGGCTGTCTCCACTGAGGACTCGTGTTTCCTCCGTAGTGCAGCTGAATGTAAAAACCTGCTGACATGAACAGGTCTGTCCGTTCAAAGATCACGTTGTTCCTTAGCAGCTTTGAGTTACTATGTGTTCACAATATTACAAAAAACAGTACGAAGGTTTTTTTTGTACATTCTTGTTCTTGACAGACGGATGCTTTGATGCATCAGGGGAAAATTCAATTAAAAACAAAATCAGTGGGAAAGTAAGGAATTTAGGATTATTAATGTACACATGATGCAGCTGATTGGATGAGAGTATTCAGACACAGGCAGAATACGCTGTCTTGGAAATATGTATCCATTAAATTATTAAACACAGCGAAGATGATAATACATTTTATATGTCATATCTTTAATTTCCTTCTACTCCCCTCTACTGGCCAGCCCCCTCTGTGTTAAAACAGGAACACCTAATTATACATGGAAGAAGAGTATTTTTAGTAACTTACTGACTAGAAAACACCCACATGAACACCCACACACACTTACCTGGAGGGAAGCTGCCTGATCAGACTCAACGTGACGGACTGTCTTTGTTCCAGGTGCTGGTTTGGGAAGCGGGCCGGAGTGTACACAGACTACATCTACCAAGGTCCCATGATTCTGGTGTTAGTGGTGAGTGTCTTGCTGCAGCAGCTCAGCGCCTGTTTTAAATAACTATGATAATCAGTCTTCTCTCTGTCCCTCGGATGCCCAGAAGGCAAGAAATATTGGATAACATATTCTTCATGTTCGCAAAGATGAATGTGAAATTCCACAAAAGCTCTACATGCTGACATTTTGTCTGATTTTTGGACCATTCTCATCTGCACCCGGCTTCCATGCTTAGATGTGAATTACAGCTGACAAGAAGGACAATAAAACACCTTGAAGCTCTCAGCATTCGGGGCTCAGCTGTATTATTGGGACTCGCCCCACCAGACAAGCAGCCCTTCGGCCAGACTCAAGACACTGATGCTGCAGATTGTCTGGAGACTCAGCCGAGCTCCTTGTACAAGCTTTAGTCATCTCTCATAAGCACCCCCCCCTCCTTCCAGCTGTGCTTCCAAAATAGTCTCCTCAGCCCTTTTCCACTGACAAACCACTACCTCTGCTAGAATTCCCTTCACTGAGCCAGACTGGCCATTCCTTCTCTCTGTTGCTGCTGTTTCCTCCCTGCTGCGTCTCCGGTGGTGGAATGACCTTCCTGTCCTCGTCACTAACAGCTCATTCTCTTTATCGTCTCCCTCTCAGCTCGAAACCTCTTCGAGAGCTACTCAATATTTTTGTCTCCCTCTCACCCAAAGCACTCAGCCGTCTCCTTCAGCATCTCTGCGGCGTTCCCTGAAAAGCCTCTGTAGTCTGATCTGTTAGTGTGCATGCTTTTTGTTTTTTCCTCGCCGGGCTTTTCCTTCACTGGTTCTTGAAGCAGCGAGTGAAGTCAGGAAGGTCTTGAACGCTAATACGTGGTGGCAGTGGTGAGGACTCGCAGGAAGGACGGTTCTTGAAAGACTGACATACATCTGTTTGGGCTGAGGTCAAGTCAGCGACTGTGGGAAATTTTTCCCACAGCTATTTCTTGTTTGTTGTTCTATTGATTGATTGATTGAACTTTGAGGGAAAATAATTTTGAGCTGCACGACACATCACGTCCCTGCATCACCGAAGAATCAATTTTATATATCTAATTTAATTTTCAGTTAGCGTAAGTTCAGATATGAGGAACAGCTGTACCAGTCCAGCAGATGCCTGATACATCAGCAACAGCTGTGTTTCACCTGTAGACGGCGCCTCTATGTGCATTTAGTGCACACGTGGTTCGGGGGGGGGGGGGGGTGTGTGCGAGAACATCATCCCCACCCTAAACATAAGGGACCAGATTGCTGCCATTTTCAGTCAACCGACCTGAAAAAACATCTGATTATTCGATTTGCCCGGTTGATTTGTTGGTGTGGTGTCATATTGTTCAGGAGGTCCGGTTTTCTTGTACTTGTACATCAAGGTGTTGAATTGATCAAAGCAAATACACATCTGAGGTGACAGAAGTTGAGTTTTTCAGCCCAATGACCGATGTGCTGACGAACACGCTCACAGTGTTGATCTTCCCACAGATCAACTTCATCTTCCTCTTCAACATTGTGAGAATCCTGATGACCAAACTGCGCGCATCCACCACATCAGAGACGATACAGTACAGGTACATTCACCTCCTACACCCCAGCGGGCCAATGGAGTGAAGATAGATGAGGTTCCTTCACATGTAGTCTCCAGTCGCCTGCTGAATCTTTGTGTCCCGCTCACGGCGCTCGTCTCCGCAGGAAAGCTGTGAAGGCGACGCTGGTATTGCTTCCTCTGCTTGGAATCACCTACATGCTCTTCTTCGTCAACCCGGGTGAAGACGAGATCTCTCAGAGTGTCTTCATATATTTCAACTCATTTCTGGAGTCCTTCCAGGTAAACAGTGTGTGTGCGTGCATGCGTATGTAGTTAATAAAACAGAAGTGGGTCGACGCTGATTGTTGTCATTCTCTGTCCTACAGGGCTTCTTTGTGTCAGTGTTTTACTGCTTCTTAAACAGTGAGGTAAGCACATTCACATATAACCCCCCCCACACACACACGCACACACAGCCCCCACGGCCCCCACTCACACACACTCATACACACACACACACATACACACCCTCCTGGCAGCTCCACTCTCCCTTTTGGTGGGAGTTGCTGTGTGTTCTTGCAGGAAATGGAGTGATGAAGCCTACGGCATTTATATTTAGGGCACAATTAGTACTTGTCGGGTAGCGACGTAAGCGACATCACATTGTAAAGCTTTCTGACAACGTCAAGCTTCATCTGATCCCACGACGAAATCAGGGCTGAAACATCCTCAAAGCAGCTCTGAAATAAAGATGCAAGCAGGAATGGTGCAGTTGTATGCGTCATTATTATTATTATTATTATTGCCACTGTGCTGAAAAACAATGATCTGTTTCAATGAAGAACCCCTTAAAATCAATGAATCAATCTTATATAACGCTTCTCCTTTTAGGTGGATACATTATTCATTCACTCCACATTCATACACTGATGGTGGTAAACCACATCTGTAGCCACAGCTGCCCAGGGCAGACTGACAGCGGCCAGCGGCCAACGGCCTGTCCAACCACCTCCTAACATCCACTCACATTCATACAATATACAATAAATAATTAAGGAGAATTGTAGAAATCGTAAGAAACATTACTTCAATAAGAACGAAGTTTTATCCAAAAGACGACCTGGTACCAAAAAATTATTATAATAAGAATAAACGTCAGTTTTTAAGTAATAACTTGAGAAACTAATTATTAAGAATCCACGAGTCATGTTTTTATTTTATAAATAACAAGAAACGGAAATGAAATATCTCAAAATCAAAGTAAAAAATGCAAAGTGGAGTCGTGTTGCAGTTGTAAACACACAGAAAAACAGCTTGTTTGTGAACAGGCTCACCGCTCAGGGAAATTAAATTAGCTTATGTAGGCTGGTTATAAAATGTGATCAGGATGAATCACAGACTAATGCCCAGTTAATCATCGTCTACTTAATCAAACTTGTTGTTTCAACAAGTGACATCACTGCGTCTGATGAACCCCCCATACAAGTGAACTGAAGGACGGAGTGGGTCATTAATATTTCATGAACTCCTCTGGGCGAGTGTTTGTGTAGAGTTTGGGGGCTCAGGGTGATAAAAGGGTCTCGTAATCTGTTGAGAGCTGCGTTCAAACGCACAAACACCAAAACTGAGCCGGAGTCCAAAAAAGAACCGCTGATTAGACGAATCCAAGAAATGCTCAAAGGCTCCTTGTTCACTTCACGCTCAAACAGTGGTGAGGATTTCTGGGAGGGAGAAATACTGTAAAACATCGTATAATTATGTAATATTTAGTATGTGTATCGCATAATAGATGTAATTTACCACAGAGTATAGTTGATGTAATATACAGTGTAATTATAATATAGTTATACTCAGCATCTAGTACATCATGTACCATATACAGTAGTATAGAGTATATTGTGTCTATTGTAGTCACACATGAAAAATCAAAGTTGTTGAGTCTGTTAAGACGTTTCATCAATCAGACATGCTGAAAATGTTCGTATGATGACGTCAGTATTTGCATGAGTGACTTCCTACGCCACAAACTGGACACACAGATCCGTCATGTGTCCCGGCAAACCACCTCCTGATCTTCCTCCTGCACGTTGAGTATGTCAGGTCAGCTGCTCACCAGCAGCTCAGGTGATCGCTGGCTCAGTGATGATTGGGGTGGTGGGAGGGCGGGCGGGAAATTGATTTAATGTTTGTTCAGCAACAGATGAGTCGGGGTCACATTCAGCAGAAAACACTTTGCTCTCTTACATGTGATGAGGGTGAAATTTGATTTGATGGGACAAAGGAAGCTGGTTAGTGAAAGCAGTGGACCTATGCAGCGATCACAGGACCATCGATTCTTGGTGTGAGGGGGTGGATCTTTTTTAATCAGCATTAAAATGATGTACGACAGGTTTATGAAATATTTCACATTTGATTATACATGTCAAGATAACAGCAGATACCATTAGTCTTCACTTATTATTTTACTATCCAAACAAACGTGTGTATACATCCAAAGGAAGCTGTAATTTCGAGCGCAATCAGTCATAAGCAGTTTTATTTACTTAATACACATTATTGTATGTGTGTGTCATCGTACTGCAGAAATAAATTAAATGTGTGTGATTTACATTGAATAATTATTGATATTTTGGAGCCTTTGAAGGCACAATAATGTCAATCGAATAAGAACATTTTAAATTCAGTGTTCCATGCTTAAACAAGTCAGACTGTAAAACATACACTATTGTTATTGTGCTTATTGTAGCCCAGTAAATTACTACTTTACCATTTGAATTAGATGGCAAACACTTTTATAGAAGCAACTCATTGTGTGTTCATTTGATCTTTGTATATATTATTTATTTTATATATATATTTTGTATATTTGAATTGAAAATGTACATTTTTAAACATATACATGTTTTATTTACTATCACTGGCGGAATATTATCATTACTTTCACTATAATATTTCAACTACTAATAATAGATTTGTGTGTTGAGTTTTGGGTTTATACATTCTGCTGTGGTATGTTGGACCGTCTGGTCATGATGTGACACATCAGTGGCATTGAGATGAATTGACACCTCCTCGTCTGGTTTGTCGATGACAGGTGCGCTCAGCCGTGAGGAAGCGCTTCCATCGATGGCAGGAGCAGCACTCCATCCGAGCCAGGATGACCCAGGCGATGTCCATCCCCACCTCGCCCTCAAGGGTCAGCTTCCACAGCATCAAGCAGTCCACGTCGCTATGAGACAGGACACTTCGTCCCAGACGAGACGCGCTCTCCTGGAGAGACGTGCTGCTGTCATCGCTCTCCGCCGCGCCGCCGCCGGAGTTCACTGGGACACTTTGTGAGGTGCGGCGCAGCGAGGAGAGTGATGGGGGGGGGGTTATGTGGACTGTAGGAGGACAGATGGGGACAGAGGACTTGAAATGAAATGAGAGGTTAGTGGATCAAAAGATCAACCAAGCTGATTCAGACCTGGTTGTGAATGTATAGCACTTGTATTCTGTCATCGTTTTCCCTCCATACACGATGGCTGTCACGATCATCAGTGGAGCCGCTGGAGCACCGATCCCAACGACTTCTTCTTCTTCTTGTTTTAGCGTTTGTTCATTCGGCTCCTGTCTCCTCTGCTCCTAACCAGCTGTTTCCCGCGTCACTTTCCAGAAGGGTTTCACACATTCCAAACATTCTACCTGACGAGTCTTGTTCCAAACTAACATCCCCTGCAGGAGCATTCTCTGCGCTGTCATGAGAGTCAGTGGGTATGATGAGCGGTGCCAGGCGACAAGTCGGAGCAAAAGGAAGCAGCTAGCTGCAGCTGTCTCCGGCGCCTACACACACCTACGAACCTTTGCTGACCTCTCTTCTTCTGCTTGCATATCCGAGCCATCGGTTCGTAAAAGCTCAGGTAATCTCTGTCCGACTTCGAGCTTCTTTGTCACTCATGGGCAACGTTCCCCCAGCAAACTCTCAGAGGAGAAAATATTTTGTAACTTTCCTTTAAAGGGTGATCATACTGCAATTTTTTTTCCCAGTTTTGAATTGTGGTTCATTATGGTCACGTTCTCTCTGGATTTTAATGTGTCTGTGATGAAAGTATCTTCACCCAGCTGTCCTCGTTTTGTAACATTAAATATCAAATTCAAACCAAACTTCAACAGCCACAGAAACTACGGACAGACAGAGACGTTAACTAGTGTGTATTTTGCCTTTAAGATGTCAGGCTTATACACACTCCTACCAGCCACCAGATTTATTTTTTCTTCACTTTCCTGGTGCATGTTTATATGCTTATATGAACTCTCATCATGTAGTATCTGATAGTACAAATTAAATCAAACTCAGTATGAATTTGACAAACATGGCTCACAGCTGAAAACATCTTCTGTAAATCAGATCCCTCTGCCATCTGTTTGTTCCCTGACATTTGGCCACACAGACTAAAAATAAGGAATCATGAGGTTGTTATTGTGTCCTCCTCATGAATTTAAACTCACTATTTCCCCCTTGTTTTTCTTTCTTGTTCCCGCCCCCTCCTGTGTGGGGGACGTAGCATTGTGTGTCTGCTGTTTGATGCTGAGCAGATTGTATGTGGGGGTCAAAGAAAACAGCTGCCTGCTGCATCTCTGACTGAGGCACCTTTGGTCCCAAGTCTGAATCGGAACAATGAAGCCCTGAAACCAAAACAACGAGGTTCAAAACACTCCTACACCATCAGCTGATAAAATCTGTTGGTTCGCTGTGTTCCTGGACATATCGTCATCAGACGCTGTGTTCTGATGATGACCATGTCACATGACTGCTCAGGTGCGCTGAGCATGTGTGAAGCTCCAGAAATGCCCCTTTTCCAGGCACCAGTGGTTCCAGCACCACTCGAGTTGCTTTGACTTTACTCTGCTTTTTTGCATTTAAATTGGGGATATGATCTGGTACCGAGTGCTTTTTTTGGTTCCTCCGCTGGTGAGGTTAAAAGCGAGCTGATCTGATACTAAATGTGACGTCTACAGATTACCGGCATCTGATTGGTCAAGGGAGAGGGATGTCCCAAGCACAACCGTCAACACAGGAATCTACTGTCAGTTTAAACGGTCTTTATTCCCTTGATGTGTGTAAAAAAATACACTGACTGACTGTTGAGAACAATCTCAAAGAGCTGGACGCAGCCATCCACTTTGGTCTCTGAGATTGTGTCCTGCTCCATCTGTCTTTGTGACAAAAATCCACAAACTGAGCAGCAGGTTCTCCATCTCCTCCATGTCCTACATTGTTTTTGTGTTTTGTGTCATGTATAAAAACACAGTCACAGCAGTTTCCCGCAGTCGTTACTGTGACGTTAGCACCGACTTGTGATGGAAAAGGACGTGTCTGGAACCAAACCGAGTAGAGATGAGTCAAGCCGAGCAGAGCTGGAACTGTGACATGAGTGAAGTATAAAGTGATGACAGCAAGGAAAAGTCCT
Organism: Aeoliscus strigatus; assembly: GCA_901007665.1. Taxonomy (NCBI): domain Eukaryota; kingdom Metazoa; phylum Chordata; class Actinopteri; order Syngnathiformes; family Centriscidae; genus Aeoliscus; species Aeoliscus strigatus. The sequence continues at coordinate 33,448 of CAAKHB010003691.1, forward strand.
CCTCTGGTACAGCAGCAGCTCATTCTCACAACTATGGCTCACTGTTGCCTCTCCAGGAAGAAAGGGGTATTACAGCCCACTTCCAAATAAAACTGAACTGAACTCAACTGTGGTCTCTGAGGTCAGGATGACCATCTAAAGCAGGGCAGGGGATCCCCGAGCATCTCCGAGCATCTCTTTAAATGTCTCAATTATTACCATTTTTCGCCCCCTTTTACCCTGTTACATAGGTTACATGTCTTATTATTACCATTATTATTATTACTACTAGGAAGGGTTTGGAACAAAACTCGTCCACTGAGTAGCTTACCTCTGTTGCTCTTGTTGATGCTTTCTATTGGTACACCAGCATCGATGCAGCTCGACCAATCAGGATGCTCCTCTTCCGCATTACTTTGTGTGGTGCAGTGCCTCTGTTTGCTGATTTCCTGTGTGTGTGTGTGTGTATACACAAATACATACATACATACATAAAGTACATATAGTACGAGTTTCGGGATCCAGTGGAGTGGCCACAAATCTAAAAACCAAAAAACACACACTGTCAAATAACACGTGTGATCTGCTCCTCACAGTCCACATTCCTATTCAACCAGGCACCTGTGCGAGCTGCGTTCTACTTGTGTGTAAACCTCATCTCTTTGTCACATTAGTTGTTTTCTTTCCCTCCCCTTCAGGTGTGTGTTGTGTGTGTTTGTAAGACATATTCACACACACACCGTGATGTGTATTATTCTCTTTCTCTGTATTCTGAGTAGCCTGTTTCCTGAGTGAGGTATGCGACTGTGTGTGAATTAAAGACATGTCCAGCTCTGAAGCACTAAAGCCAAAACGGAAGTTAATACTGTCAAAATCATTGTTTTTCTTCATTTCAGCAGGAATGAGCAGCAGAAGCTATCAAAAGCAGATCAGGTCAAATGGAAAAAAAATAACTGGCACCTCTTCTGGTTGTGTGGTACATCTGGTGATCTATCAAAATCACAATGTAATACTATTTATTATGACTATTTATTTTCAATATTGTTATTTTCATACTTGAAAAGATGATAATAAATCATTTGACTGAAATGTAACAAATGTCTGAGTTTGTTTCTAGCGACAAGGCAATATGATTTCCAAAAAAATACACATGGATTATGTTTCCACTTAGGAAGCTATGCCTCTGCTGCTGGCCCCCACCGACCCCACCCCCGAGACAAATACAAGAACAGGAAATACACTTTGAGCATCGTGTGATCCTTTTAAGCTTTGTGTGCACATCTCAGAGGGGAGTGCTGGCAAACATCAGCTCTTAAATAAGATCCTTCTGCCCAAGTGAGCATTTGCTATTTCCACCCAAGATGAGGAGGGGTGGAGGTGGGGGTGGAGTGGCTGGAGAAGAGGAGTATTCCTGCTTTTAATCTGTGATGTCACCCCAGCGTGCTGCACTGAAAACAACTAAATGCGGGCATGCTGCAAAGATTGACTGTGACAGCATTCATGATAATTTTCACTGTGAACATTGTGACTCGGGGCTCCTGGCGGTCCCACGGCACTAAATTGGACGTGAACTTGTGAACACTTAAAGAGCTTAAGAAGGTCAGTCAGTGCCTGAGGAGCAGCCAGAGGCCAGATGTTATTGTCATCCAACAGATTCATTTTAAGGATTCCAGCTTTGGCAGAGTTGCTTGTGTTCACAGATTGTAATGAGACATAATGATTCATGTGAGTTTCTTTGCTGGTTGTATCGGGGTTGTTCGTTGCGGTGTCAGTATTGTAGCATCAGTGTTTGTATGGGAAGCGGCAGAGCACTAATGACAAGCTGTCCACCTGCACAACAGGGTAATTTCAACAAAATCAATAAGTCTGTATAGCCTTCACTTCCCTGATTTAATCTATCAGACCTCTGATCTTGAGGGTGAAACAGCCATTAAACAAGCTGCAGCAGGACATCCTTCAAACCAACAGGTTAATTTATTGTCCATTCCCCCCAAGGCGCTGACTCATGTCAAAAGAAATGTTCATAAAAATAATGAACAAGAAGATCTGCACAGGACGACTACAGAACGCAAGCGATTTCAGACATGGTGTTAGTGTGTGATGAATTAGTTGTTGTGGTGGCTGGCCTCCTGCTGGGTGGATCAATGGTGTCTTTATAGGTATGACAGCTCTTTCAGGTTGTAAACAGTCATATTGACCCTGGTGATTGTGACAAAAAGGTTTGTTGGACTGAACTCAGCAGTGACTGCAACACTTTATTTTTCACTCTTTATTATTACTGTGCTTATGGTTAAACTGTTATTTAACCAAATAATGCAAGTCGATAGTCAACAACATGACACAAAAGATAGTTTCACAAACAAAAATGATGGTGGCGCATGTTTTTTTGTCCCATCCCTCTACAAAATCTGTGCAGTTAGAAAACGCAGACTCTGCTGCCAGTTCCTCAAATGAGTTTATGCAGGAGCTCTTTGGGGACAACAGACTGATGTTCAAACCCTCTTCAGCTGGACAAGAAACGAGATGGAGCAGACCAACGTTCTCACCCCATCCTCTGCACATCTCCGTCACTTCACTTTTTCAGTCCCTGATGTCTGACCTGTAACATGATTGACTTTGTGACTGTGAGAATCTGCACCTCGATATTCTGAGCAACTGACTGTTTTGTCACAGAGCAGACACAAAAAAATCTTTGCGGCATTAAACTGAAAATGCAATTGTGCACTGAAGCCCTGTTAAGTGGTAAACTGGAGGAGATGGAGTAACTGAACGTTGTGTCTCAGCACCATCTAGTGTTGTTCTACCACAACTACATCTCTCTGCAGCATTTGCAGACCTTCACAGTTGAAAGCTTTCTGAAAGTAGTGAATTCAGAATTTAGACAAAGGTGAGATGAATGCATCTCCATCAGAATTTGGACTTCTCTTAATCAAAGATGGTCAGAAGCTGATGGCTTGTGGATGCAGCTGGTTTGTGAAAATGATCCTGAGCCAGAGATGGAGAAGGAGAAACCAGAAGAGAAATCTTGTGGGTAAGGATCAGAAAAATGAAAAAGGGAAAAAGGTTTTCAAACAGACATCTGACGAGGGTAAATGGAAAAGTTGTGAACAGAAGACATGCTTGTATAAATAATGCATTCTTTCCTCAGATGGATGGTGCTGCAGGTCTATCTTGAACAAAGTCTCAAATTCTTCTGATGTAAGTCACTGTGTATCCATATTTAAACTGTCTTAGTTGGGGCAATGAGACAGTCGTTACAGTCCAGTTCTTTCAAATTCACCTTCAAGAGACACACCAGAGGTGCAAAGGATAGAAATTCATAGGTAATATACATACAAACATGATTGTTAACAAAGCACGGATGTTTGTTGTTTTGTTGTGTGTTTGTTGATTGCTCTCTAAAAAGCTGCCCCACAAATTGAGGCCTATGCTGTTTTGGTGATGTGGACGAGAGATACAAGGTCCTGATCATCAGAGGAGGGCAATCTGTGACCCCAGGCAGACGAGACTTCATCCATTAGGTACAATGCAGACATGCTCAGTTGCGTCACCTCCCACCACACCTGTTCTCACAGTGCTGAGCCTTCAGTTATATTTACATCCATATCGACCACATTTCTGTCCCTTCTCCTGCATTATCTCTTGGTTTTGATGTGTCATTGGGCCAATGGACGCACAGCTGCACACTGAACAACCTGATGTGGTGCTAGGACATTTGAATGTGCAAAGGCCTTTCTGCGCAGCCTACCCAGGTACGTGGGCACTTAAATCTGCCATCTGTGGAGAATGAGGCCAGATTTTCACTGCAGCCTTTTCTGGAGGAAAGACCTGCGAACTGGATTTGATAATCTGGACTCTTGTGTGTCTGGAATCGCTTTGAAACAAAGGCCAGTGAAGTCTTCGGAGTACTGACTGGACGAAAGAAGGTCAGATAAAAGAACAAGCTTCTCGTCCGCACAAGCTGCATGGAGTTTGCATGTTCTGCTCCAAACTTTTTTGATTGTTGTGGTTTATTTACACGTCGCTTAAAACACAAAGCAACAAATAAAGACGCTGAACACTGATAATACATAATGTTGGATGATGATTAGCTAGCTTGCATACAGTGTACAAAACATCCGTGTTATTGCCTGGTGTACGCGACAATTTACATATACTATGATACTCAGAATAGATTTGTATATTGGAACAATATTTCAGCGAGATGAAGTTTCGTGCTATGAACTTTCGTGTACATTTCCGCTGTGCGGACATTTGCAATGACTGACAGCTCTGGGAACCAATAAAAAGCCTCAACTAGACAAATTGACCAATAGCAAAGCAGCTAGAGGTTGTTATCAAGTCGTAAACGGTTACTAACAGGACAGGCAGGTAAGTAAGATTTTTTCATTTATTTTCCTGAAATTGTCGAACGTATCAGTCATCAAAATGCACTCCAAATAGTCCACACTACTGGCTCACTGAGTTTATTTTTAAAATTTACTTTAATGTTATATGTGCAGAAAACGGTAGTCATTGGGAAGTCGGTATGGGATCGGGCTAACTAGCTAACCATCATTAGCTTAGCCTGCTAGCTACGTTATTGGCTCTCCATCGTTAGCTTTGCTAATACTCGCGTCTCAACTAGCCTTTACAGAAAGTACTGTTAGTTTTATCTCAGTAATCTTCCACAATGCATTCTTTGACATGATAGTCAACAAAGATGCATCTTCAGCAACTTACATTTAATTATCATTGACCATTGTGGGCATCGGTGTTCACGTCAAACTTTTTAATTTTAAATTAGCAGTGATAACGTTAGTCTTGGTAACATTAGCCAGCTAGTGTTAGCTCGCCAAGTGGATGGATGGATGGACCAAATGTATGTATTTAGAGGGTTTCTATGACAAAAATGAATCACCAACTTAATTTAATCTTTTTTTCTCTCTTTTTTGAAGGTGTCATGTTCTTTCTACACGTGGACACTGGATTTATAGCTCCCTGGATTATTAAACGGAGCATCCCAATAATGGAGTTACAGGTATTCATATCCAAGTCCTGTTCATGTGTAATCTCCGTGTTTCTGGCCGAGCCGTAGGTTTTTATTCACAACCAGCTGGCTCTGGAGCCAGAGTAAAATTGAAATGGTGGACCAGCTGCAGATAGACAGTGAACCACAGCTGCTCTGTCTTGTGTGCTTGATAAGCAGGACACATTTTCAGACCCTGGTTATGTTCAATGGAGAATTGAATAGACTTACACTTATGTAGCAGCAACCAATTTGCATTGCTACACCTGGATTCTGATTGCCAGATGTTTAAAAAACAAACCCAGGCACTTATATAAAGTTATGAGGCACAACAGGCTCCCACAAATATTTGTCATGGCTTATCTCGTGATAAAGCATTTCCAACTTCTACCAAGTTTGCAAGTTGTTCCTGGGAAATACAGGACAATATGAAGGTTTTTCACTGAAATCCAGAATAGAGGACGACCTGGACTGAATATGTTACACAAGCAGGCCAAATGGGAAATGTAGGGTTATCATACAGGATACGCAAAAGGATCGAATTTATCGTACAGCCATTATAACCAAAATGACAATAGTAATGTTTCACATCGAGGTTTTGAAGCAAGTTTCAAGTAATTCAGTTTTTTTTTTTAACTGCATACTGAGGCGTGTGTCAATGACGTACATTGTGACTAGCGCTGTACAATCTGACACTGATGCTCCATTGCAAGTTTCTAACGTACCTAACAAGTAACAGCGGCACAACAGCACCCCCCCCCCGCCAGCGTCTCCCAGTAAACCTGTGACGGTCAAATTAATTTTCTGCGTAGTGTCAGATCACAACAGAAATCATTTAAGAAAATTTTCTACATTTCCTTTATTAAACAAACATCGTTTTTTATCATCTGATCAGTACATTATCGCTAAGGGTGTACAGGAGTTGCGTTTTACACATCAATCATAGATAAGATAAAACTGTGCTATAAACAGAACATCTCCATGCAGCGCACACGCAAATCCATCCAGCCAGGGTGCAGCACGCCACAGGAGTACCTTCCATCTATTGTCACAAAGTAAGTTATTTTGTGTCTCTGGTGATCTTAGTAGTCCAGTATACTCACCAGTCGCCGTCCTCATACACACACAGATGAACCGCGTTGATCATCTGCATTGATCCACGATCTCCTATTCCCTGATCACACTCGTACCGCCACTTCTGCCTCCAAGTAGTTGATTATTAAGACAGAAAATGGGAAGAAATTTCTCATATTTGTTAATATTTGTCCTTTGATGCGCAAAAAATATGAAGCTCACAGTTGCTTTGGTCACCTCAGCAACTGTTACAACCATAAAGTCACAAAACAATCAAACTATCGTACGTTTAACTTTCTAGTGATGGCCATCTAATGACCAATGCGCTCCATCTCCTGTTAGCTGTTACTTCAAAGCTTGCTTTGATGCTTAAAACCTCAAGTGAGACACATGAAGCAGTAACTGCTTCGGTTGGCTGAGTAACTGGTACTACCAATTTTGATATGTCCAAAGTCCAGAGGGCCAAATTAGATAGATGACTACTTTTTGGATCTATGTGAGTAATTGGTACTACCAATTTTGATATGTACAAAGTTCAGAGGGCCAAATTAGATAGATGACTACTTTATTGATCTCTGTGAGTAACTGGTACTACTAATTTTGATATGTACAAAGTCCAAAGGGCCAAATTATGATAGATGACTACTTTATTGATCTCTGTGAGACTAAATTGTAATATTAATAAATTATCATATAAATATGATAATTATTGTACACCTGGCAACACTGCACACAAGTGAACACAATTTAACCCTTCATGACTTGCATGCTCTTTGAAATTGTCATATGTTATCTATATTTTCATCATTTAGTGATGATTACCTATAGTTTTCATAGGTAGTAAAACATTTAAATTAAGTTTTATATTAAATTATTAATATAGATCCATTAATGGGAGCTGTAATAAATAAATAGAACCAACAAACCAGAGGCTGAAATGACAGATAAGCTGTGCACAACTGTCTTATATGGCCTATGTATAGAATACTTTGTCTATACATATATTTGATTTTGTTGTTGCTCCTTCAGAACAAAATCGAGTGAATCATGTGTATCTACCTACGGTTCTAGAGATGCTTGACTTTGTGTATGTGTTTAGTGGAGATAAAATGTGAAGAAAACGGAAAATGTGCCGCATGTCTGGTCTCCATTAGTCCAAATGGACATTATGCTGTGTTTTGGAGGACAATGCCCTCCTGTGGTATCTTCTTTTAGGCTTTTATGTCGTCTCTTATCTGCCCTTTACTCTAGTGGTGAGTATGAGAAATGTCTCCCGCCTACCCGCACGCACGCGCGCGCACGCACCACACACACACACTCACACACACACACACACACACACACAGAGCACTTCTATGTTTGTCAGACTCAATCCGAGGGAGAGGAGCTAGCCGCCATTTTCTAAGCGTCTCTCCCTAAAACGAGAGAAAAAGCCTCGCGTCAAACCGCCATCTGGATTACTCTTCGCTCGTCAGAATTTGGTATTTTTCTTCTGGATTGCCGTGAAATCACCCTCATTTGACGTAATTTGGATTAGAAAGGAGTGTTTCACGGCCTTGTCTTAAATTCGCTGTAGCTGCGAGACGAGCTAGCTGCCGAGCAAGGTGTAGATCGTTGAATCGTCCATTGCCTGAATCCGGAACGAACCCGGGTGGCTCTATGAACTGGGCCCGTTCGGCATTCTGGTCGGATTTTTTGATTCCTTGATGGCATAGTGGTCGAATCAAGACGCGTTTTTGTGACGGGTCCTTTGATCTTTTTCACCGAAACTAAAGGGGATTGTTGCCGAAATTCCCTCGGATAGTGCAACCTCGTCACGTGGTAGGTTCCTCCTTTTTCTTTGTTAGCGAGCTAGCCAGACTGGTAGGGTCTACTCCCAACTTCTCAGTTTTTGACGTATCTGCATTGAATCTGTTGAATCGCCAGCTGCCCCAGGGACTCAAGCAAGTTAAAGGACGGTCCAGGTGTCCTGTTTTTCTTTCCCCGGTCCTATTGCAATGCAAACCATGTCTCCGCTGTGCATAAGGTCTCACAGCGGTGATAAAATTATGTTGTAGTCTATAACGCTAGAGGTGTGTTATTACCCCCTGATTTACATGTACCATAGTACAGTGTTTGGATTTAACACTCGCAGGACTGCATTTGTTTTGACGTATACTGCTTATTGCTTTGGGCGTTATTGCCTTATAACTTCCTGAGGTGAATGCAGGCTACGTAGCAAGCGATTATAATGTTTACTGGCTGTCTTAGGTTTTTGACAGGAAACACAAGGCTGTCTGACAGAAGCCGTAATATAATCATGACATATTCGAGTAGTATAACAAGGGGAGGTGAAGTCCTACTGCAGTTGGCGTATAAAACCGACACTCCAGCTTGCGAGTATGTTATGTTTCTTGCATCAGCAGCTTTCCGAGCTAACGTTAGCCTGGAGCCAAGCGCATTAATTTGCACCACGTAGGGTGACAGGATGTAGCAAGATGTTTATCTTTCTGCTCTTCTAGTTCGCTTCGTGTGTGATCTGTGTCTGTTTTTACGACCATGACTCGATGCTACAAACACCGATCCGTATTACTTGTCCGCGAAAGCGCCAGATTATTATTTAAAATAACGAAAACGCCGATCGGAGAGAACCCAGACGCCATCCTTCCGTTACACGCACACATATTTTGTAAACACCAGGAAGACATTTTGGAGATTACGTTTCGGTTGGTTAAAAACTGGATGTGGACGTTTTTGTCGCATCTTCCGCCAGGTGTTTTAAAATGCTGCTCATGTCTTATTATAGTATAGATCGATGGTTTGCTTGATTCCCCTGTTAAGTCCGAACAGGTTGTGTGTGTTTGGAGCGGAATGGGCGGTTTTAGGAAGATAAATTGCATTGCATAATCTGCTTCGGAAATACCAACATGGCGTAGTGCGCGCTGGCTAGAAACTGCGGTGAAATACTGAGCTCCATTCATCTGACCCTGCAGATGATCCGCGGAGATGCAGCTCGCTTTCATCTCCCAGAGCCCTGTAAGAAAGTCCATTTCCTGTATAATACGGACAGGCAGCAATAAGCTCCCCATAGAAAGAATTTCACATTTCACATGTTCTTTATGTTATCACATCCTGAGTCGTGTTTGCTGTCAATATTTAGAAGTTTTGGAAGGGTTGATATTTTGAGCTGCCATTGACAGGAACCTAGAAAGGATGACATCATGTGCTTCAGACTAATGCCTGGGCCTAAATCCACCTACTTACACCGCCTTTGTGGAACCCTGCTTATCAGGCCACATGTAGGCCAGTGTGGTTTGGACAGTTTGCATTGGTGTTCTGTGATTCTGTCTTCATTCAAAGCAAATTCAAAAGGTCATTCTTTTGAAGAGGAGTCTTGTAGGTTAATCACGATGAAGGCTTCCTCACACAAGCATGGAATTATTGGGAATTATGTATTGCACTGGGAATGATTTTATACATCTTGCTCATGTTCCATCTTTGTCTTTAGTGTCTCACACTGTTTAATATGCATAATATTCTTCAAGTATTTTTTTGTATGTTCACAGTCTTGAATTGCAGACTAAGGGGGCAGGAAATGTTCAAGAGGCTCCCTCATTCAGCTGAAATATTTAGTAATACAGTCACTATCAGTGGACATTTAGTTACATTTTTCAGTAGTTATGCATTTGCCATGATCTTATTCGGTGTAAGTTCTTCTTTTTGGTTGCTTAGTAATTTTCCACTCACTCTGAAGGCCTACAGAACCTGTAATACAACTATCCAGTGGGATGTTTTATTGCAGATTAGTACAGCTTGCCTTCATGTTGCTTCCTGCAGATTTTCCATGGATTATAAATACAATCAGTGGTTGTTATAGCTAATGTACATTTTCCATTTCAGTCAAAATAAGATTTTATGTCTGTTTGTTCTTTCAAGTTGTATTCAACGTGAACTGGTGTTTTTACAGTTTTGATATGCTATTGTTGACATTTGACATTTTCAGATATGAAATAATTATTTTGAATAGAAAGTAAATGGTTTCTGTAAGTATTTATGAATGAAGCAGGTTTAGTGTTGTGGTTATGTTAGTTAACACTGTGGTTTGGTTGCGCTTGGATCACTATACAATGTTGGGAGTCTTGCCTCTGGGTTGTTTAGAGATATTATCAAAAACAAGCCCTCCAAGTTCTCAAACAGCGAAGTAATGGAGGTGATGTATAATAAAATACACACATTTGTCATCAAGACCATTGCTGAAGTAATTGTTAATTGTTTTGGTTGACATGGTTATTTATTCATTTCTCCTCTCTGTTTTTTGTTTTTGCACCTAGGCTGTCCTCTGGGACAGTAAGCGGGTGGTGTGGAGCAGGCCGCGGTGCCCGTCCCTCTGCACTGCATGGCTGCGATGGCGCCCGCTCTCACAGACGCCCCAGCCGAAGCTCACCACATCCGCTTCAAACTGGCTGCTCCATCCTCAAGTCTCTCACCGGCCAGTGCAGAGAACAACGGTAACGCCAGCAACATCCTCATCCATAGCAGCAGCCCCGCTAAGTGCAAGGCCACTTCTGAAGATTGCCCTCTTGACTTTTGTGGCGCCGATCAGGAGCAGCAGCAACAGCAGCCTCAAAGCGACTCTGTGGCCCAGGCCGCTGCTCTGGGCAAACTCCAGCCACTGGTGGCGTCCTACTTATGCTCTGATGTGACACCTGTCCCTTCAACTAAGGAGTCAATCAAGTTGCAAGGAGTCCTTATTAAACAGTCTGTGTTGAAAAGCCACAGAATACTGCCAACCTCCCTCCTAAACGGTGGAGGAGACTTCCTTTTGAGGAAGAGGCACGCAATAGAACTCTCTGGCGGCCAGCTCAAGAGCCTCATGAGTGGCAGCACTAACGGAGGTGGCCAGCCAGTGGCATCTGTCAATGGTCTGGCCAAGAAGCTGGCCACCATGTCTGGCTCTGGCTGTGTGGTGGCAGTGAATGGAGACAAGCCTTCTGACACCACAGACTCTCAACCCCAGAACATGTTGGACTCTGAGACCTTGACACCTTCTTTATCAGGACATATTCCAGTGAAAGGAACCCTAAAGCAGAAGCATTCCTCTGGGGGTTCTCAAAACACAGATGGAAATAACCTTGAACCATCAGTGCTCCAGTCTGTTGCACTTTCCCCCTTAACCCACGGCAACGCAAACCCCACAGGACAAGTGAACTTGGAGGAGGCTGACTCACACACGACCACCAGTCAGAAACAGGAATCAGATAATGAGAGACCAGGTAGCAGTCAGCAGGGCTCCCCATCTTGCACACCTGCATCACAAACTCCTCTTCCCTGTTGTTCTTCAGACAGCCTTGATGCTCATGTTAGGGAACGCACCCTTCTCAACAGCAGCCGCCAAGCTGAGATTGAAAGCCGACTACGGCGCCTGCGCAAACGTCTTCAGGTGGTACAGGCTAAGCAGGTAGAGCGGCACATTCAGCAGCAGCTTGGTGGCTTCTTGGACTCTGCTCTTAGCCGTCTACTGGCTGGTAATCGTAAGGAGACAGCAACTCCTACAGCTTCATGGAGGACTGGACGCCACTCTTCCTCAAACAACAGGGACAGTCTTGGCCGCTTCCTGAAGAGCGGCTCCATGCCCTTGGAGTTGGAGAGGCTGTATCTGAGTGGATCTGCCAACCTACATTCAGCAGAGAGCGCCTTTGACTCAGATGTAACAGAAAGTAGCTCTGGAGGGGACTCTGACCTGGAGGAGGAGGAGCTGACCAGAGTGGACATTGAGCAGCGACATGTCAAAATGTAAGTATAAGTTAAAGACTAGAGCTTATGTTGAAAAAAGTGTGCTCATGAGAAAGTAGCGTGAACAAGAAATTCCCGTAGTGCTGTCTTCAATCTAAGTGATGAATATTACTGTCAAAATCACACTGCTCATGAGCTGAGGGTCATGTGAATGTCCTTGTGTGTCTAGGATTCTTGCTCAGGTCTCTCAGGTGCTGATGACAGTTGTATCCACCTGGCTCAGAAGTAGGGAGGCGTAGTGAAACTGTTTGCCCAGAGAGCAAGTGTAGTTGTGTGGGTGGTATCATCGTGTGGAGAACACACAGGCCTGAATGGATTGATCTGAAAAAAGCTTGTCACACAGTGCTTCCTCCAGAAACACTCAAGTCTGAAACTGAATGTTCTGTTTTTCTATGAACAAGTGAGCACCCACAGAGCCAGTTTCTGTTTTTGATTTTAGCTGAAACCCAGAAGAGAAAACAAATTCGGGGAGATGGTGGTTTTGCAGAAGGTGTGGGTTAAATGTTTTGACATGCTGCCTGTTGTGATGGTACGTTAACCAGCAGGTTCTTGCGAATGTATTCCATGGGAAGTTCACATCAGAGTACTCAGTTGTGTGCCATTAGTGCTGGGAAGGAAAATACAGCAGGTGGGTCGGCTATGTTGATGGAATTACTGACCTGTGTAGGATTGGGTAGATTATTAACAAAGACGCTAAGAACACTTTTTTTTACAATCCTTTTCTGTGTTGACTTTAGACCTTTGACCTAAATATCTTTAAAGCACAGGAAGCTGTGTGTATTATGTATATATGTGTGACCCAATGGCACAAAAAACGCCTCTAGACTGACATATTTATACTGTCTCACCTCAAAAAGGGAGGTATTGGAGAAAGAATGTAAACTTAACATGAGATGAAACATGGATCTGACAGCTAAGACAGGACAGCCTGTCTGCAATGGTCTGGCAGGAGTTTGGAAATAATATGGGTCTTCATACATTAAACATAAAAGGACTCAATGGGTAAAGAAATTATATTACAATGCCAAAAATGTTTTTTTTCTTAATTCTTTATATTGGTCATGAATTGTCATTGTATGTGATTGGTTGGACCTTATTTTACTTTATTTTTTTTGCCTATTTGATGATCCGTTATTTGGAAATGAAGTGAAGATACTATGTGTAGTATTTCCGTTTTACAGTTTTCTTTGTGGTCAGATTAGACATCCACGCTGCATTCCTAAAAAATTGTTGTTTTTGATCACACATGCACTGAACAAGTTGGCTGTTTAGCTGAAACTTGCACAGTTGCGAAACATAATTCCCAGATTGCCTGTTGTTGTTTGTCCAAATAAGAAATCCCATCTGATTTAAACTGGTACTTTAAAAATGGCAGCATTTTGAAGCACGAGTGTGTGTGTGTGTGTGTGTGTGTGTGTGTGTGTGTGTGCGTCCATGCAGCTTTCTGGTACCACTTTCTCTGCACCTTTCATGGTGACAAAATGAAAAGCATAACCACAAAACTAATGCTGAAGTGAATTGTGCTCAGCATACTGACAAAGCAGGTGCACACAGGAGTGTTCCGCACATACTGCAGAACAAATCTGTCTGTTAGTGTAAATGTCATGACTATAAACTGCTGAAAATTTGTCGTCACAACACATGCAAGTCAGTCTCTGTATCAAAAAAATAATGAGGATATGATTTTACTGGTGCATCAGAAACCAGGTATCCACTTTACAGTGATTTTATATGTAATGGCATAGGGTCTTTTAAGCAAAAAACTTCATTGGTGTCTTGTACAATACACTGTACATTTACCACTTATGTTGCGTAAAAACAAGACAAATTTCAGCCTTTCTTTTGGCGTAATCCCTGATGAAACTAAGATTTGTTGAGATATCCAACACAGAAGGCTGATTGTTGCCTCTACATACTCCACTGGTGAAAAGTTTCAGTCTTAAAGTTTCAGCAGTTAAAATAATAGATACAGTAATGGGTGATAAGCTGCAAGAGGTAAAACTAAAATTGAGTCATGCAAATGTGAGAAATAATGCAGGTGCTAAAAGGGTGTTTTTTTCTGAGCTGAACTTCCAGCTTTAGTGCAGCAGTGGAAGTAAGAGAAACCTTGAAACTTGATGCAGTCGATTCCTGCAGGCGTCCCAACTTTCTCAAGTGACTTACCAACACCCACCTGATGGTATAAAAGCAGAATTGGAACAGAACTACCACTGAAAACTCTGGAACATTAGCTGGACAAAAGTTCACTGTGGGAAGTCGCACTGCTTCGTCATGGCCAGCAAAAGCCCTTTAAACGTCTTTTCCCCCAGCAGAGCTGTCAATAAGCTAAGCTTCATCATCATAACATTAGTGGAAACTGAAGGAAGCTGAAGACCCAGTCTGAGAGAGTCAACAGCTGCGTGATAGGAAGCTGACAGGTTACCGTTTGAACTTGAAGCAGCTTAGCTGTCCAAATCAGCAAGAATCAGTTTCAGCTGACCTGGAGCTGCTCGTTTGACAGGTAGAATGGCAGCAAACAAGATGTGAATAAAATGATGAACTCCACAAAATAAACTTGTCTTGGTCTCCAAGTTTTACTGAGACAGCTAATTCAATCTGTCTGGAAAATTAAACCGTTTGGCCCTTCGTGTTTCTGAAAATTGGGGGGGCTGTCTCAGAGGAGATGGACTGCAGTGTTTGATTTGGATAATGTCGCTAAGTCTGTAAAATAATTAACTAACCTAATGCAGCAAAAGTTTATAGTGTCTCTGATGTGTATAAATTGATACATGCTTAACAAATACCAAGATGATGTCACCTTGTGAAGGAGTAGATCAGAACAGTGTCAATTCTCCAGTCATTCACAACAACCCTTACCTGCATGCTACTTGCTGCACAAACACAGCACATAGATGGTCTCTGAATAAAACTGCAAATAAAAACTAAGGGGGAAAAAAATCACAGGAGAAATTCTGGCTACTCAAACTAACGAAGCAGTTGCTCTTTGAGGAAAGTGTGTATATTGTTCAACAGATGACCTGTATTTCGCACTAATTAATGTCTGACAGCAGCACTGGTGAGCACAAAGTGAAACATCTTCAGGCATCAGATCTTCAATTATTGAATGTGAGCTGAGTTGACAGCAATATGCAGGAGAGCGTCTCTGGGCTGTTGTTTGGCTGCAGTGTGTTGCTTACAACTAATCCTGTCATCCCCGTCCGTGCTATAGACGTGGTTTCCCGAATCTCAGTGGATTGGGGGCCAGCCAACATCTGTTGTCGTGCTTATCCTACAGTGCCTCCCTGCTTCTTCAGTCTGTTTGTGAATGTGACCACAGCAGTCTCTACCCGGATGTGGGGGCTGTTGGCGTCACACACGAGTGAAGAAGCTGGTCTTTTTTTTTTTTTTTTACCTGCAAAAATGATGCGGGTGGTAATCACACAGCAGTTCCTTATGAACATAGTTTTTCTGTACATTACATTGACACACGTTGTTCTGTGACCAGAAAAGAGTGGGCACCAGTTTTAGTGTTTGTTTCTGAGGCAACAACAATGCTCATCAGGAAATATTAGATGTTACATAACGGTGTGGGGACAGACCATTGAAAATGCTATTTTATTCCTTGACTAACACCAAACTGTAGCGGGGTTTGCATGTTTTTGTCTGTCAAACTGGAGCAGACTGTATTTGTATAGCCTTGATGCAATAAGACGGTCAAAATGCTTGGCTGCTGCTCTTGAATGAGGGTAACTAGGTTGGCCGGGACGACCGCGTGCCTTTCATGCTTATGGCTCAGCATTACTCTGCAGTCTGAAGCTGGGTTTTCATTCCCTTTGTGTGTATATTTATGTATGTATTTGAGTGCCTGTATAGGTTTCTGTCCTGTTGGACACATCTGGATGTGTTTAGTTCGGCCCAGCTCAGTTCCTCAACACGAACCCACAGGCGTTACATAACCCCCCTCTTTTATGTAATGACTGCTGCAGCTCTCTGGCTGAGTTTGCCCTCTCGAGTTTTTCCTGTCCCACACCCTGTCGGTCTGCCTCGTTCAGCCCCGGCTCTGGAGCAGCTTCCTCCTGAAGAAGATGACCAGCTGTCCACAGAAACAATGTCTCTAAAAAAACTTCAGTTATGGACAGTTTTCCAGACCACGAAGAAATGAAAGCGGCATCTGCTGCTTGTTCGTTTGACTGAGCCTTGATTGGTCACTGGTTAGTGAAGCTCATGTCCGCATAGGAAAGTAAAAGGCTTTCGTTACTGAATTCATGGCAGCAGCAGCAGCAGCAGATGTTAACATAAAACACTGTGGTAGTTAATGGAAGTACAATCACGGAGTGAATAATAGCAGTGATTTATACCAAATCTGCAGCCGTACGACCAACAGGAGCTTTGTATGTGCTCAACTGTGTTTTCGCCCATGATTAGATTCAATATTGTGTACTGGCTGTTAATCCCTCGATCATACATTTGTCTAATACAGCTGTTGTGATATGATCTGCAACGTAACGGGTAAATCTCACCATCATTATTAATTTCAATGAATTACACTCAGAGCTGCAGGGTAAATAATATTCTCATTGTGATCAGAAAAAAGAGCATGTATAATAAACCTCTTGTAAAATCTTTTAATCGTGAATTACTGATGCACACCAGATCACGGCAATCATCTTCCATTCATTCAAACCATGACCACCTCCACCTTTTAAAATAGTTATTTATTAAACTGAGGAAATAATTTTGTACATGATATTTAACCTATCAAACCTTGAACATGACCTACTCCTTTCTCACTGTTTATTTAAAAAAGTGTAAAAAAGACTTTATTCAGTGGGAATAGACTACGTTTTTTCAGGACTATTATGCCTATGATCCTTTGATAGTCAAGACAGACTTATCGCTTTTGAGTGTGAACATTATTGCTTATCTCAAGATTTTCTACATATTGTTCAACACTGAATGATGACTGACATGACTGATTTTTAAGGGAACCTGACCCAAGCACTGCTTGTTTCTCGGACACTGTACAGTGTGAAATACACAGAATCATGTAACTGTAGCATAACTGTGTGTTAGTTACACACATTGGAACCTATAATAGTATTTTCACCTGGTCCTGACTTCTAATAACAAAATTCCATAAACACTGTTGTCATTTTTCCACTGTAGTTCCAGGCCTACTCAACTCGGCTAGTTCCAGACATGTCCTTATTCGTTGCATTTCACTTCCTCCTCGATGTGAGTGCTGACGTCATAGCAACGGCTGCGCAAAACTGCTGCGACAGCATTTTCTATGTAACACAAACACAAACAATGGAGTCGATGGTGAAGTTGCTGCACAGTTTGTGTAGTTCTATCACAGACAGAGAAGTGAGACGGCGCAGAACACTATCACAGAGACGAAACTGCGGGTCGCTGCATCTAGCTCGTTGTGAACATTCTCACCAGTGTCAGTACTTCATTAACAAACCACAGTTTATTTTTTCGTGTGCATGTGTTGGTTGATAAAGGAATCAAGATCAGTATCACTAACGCTGGTAAAACTGCAGGTAAATTCTTCTGTTGATGGTAGCGTTTGGACGTCCCTCCTGCTTTAGTGACAAATGAGAGGCCGGTAATCTTATGGTTTACTATCAGCTCGGCTCATTTGGAACCTCAACAGAGGAGGAACCAAAAGAGCGGGACGTACCAGGAGTTGAATTGTGCTGGAGCCACATAGTGACACAGACCCTTTCTTCTTTGAGCGCCAACTGGAGGAAAATCTTTTGAAGTCCTGGAACATTAAGGCTTTGGCACATCTGCCGAACTTAAACTATCAACAACTGTCATCAAATTCAAGAATTGGAATGATACCAGCTAGTTTTCCTACTAAAAATCAAACTATTTTGTACATGAAAGTGTTGTGTATCCACGTCAGAGATGAGCAGCCAGTGTGATGGATATTAAGTTTGCATAGCGGCATCATTTCTGCTGTTTGCATGCAGATCATGTCTGTGCCTCCTGTGTCTTATGTCACTTTTGATCATGTGAAATGTGACTTCCGTGGAACTCAAATGAATCAGTTCATATTTGTAAATAAGTATAAATTTATAAAATGATCTTGGAGCATCAGACAGAATAGCAAGTGTGTTAGAACAAATATTTGTGAGCGTTCATGTGTGAGGCCAGTGTTTGAACGTTACATTCAGCATAGGTTTGACCTGGCTGATGAGCTACAGTGACAGGCAGACCCTGGTGAAAGGAGCATTATGGGGCCTGATCTGGTAAATTTCCAGTGTGTGGTGCCATCCGTTGTCAGGTGGCTGGGTGGCCAGTTCTCGGCTCAGGGGCCTGTTGGTTTTTGGCGGTGAGGTGGGGCACGTTTTTGAGCAGTCATGTTGGTTTTGGAAGGGTCAGTACGGTGTAGGGGTGCCCAGCACCATACTACATACGTGCAGCATTCAGAGAAGCGCCACATTGGAGAATGTGCTGACAGCCAGAAAACTATGGCTGTAGTGATCGCCGCCGGTGCTTTGTGTGTTGCGTCGGGGGTGTGGGGAAATATGTCCTGGTTTGAAGGGGGTGGAGCTTCTAGTAACAGGAGGAGGAATTCCTCTCTGCAGCTAACCAACCCCCCTCACTGCGATCATCCTTGATAATTCAGGTCATTGGACTTCTAATGGCCTCAGTGTGTTTCACACTGAGCCGGTGGTGACTTCAGCATTTATTGAAAAAAACATCATGGTTCCTTCATTCTTAATTTTCCCGATTGTGTCTCTGTGTCAGATTGACCTTTCCAATCACGCTTTGTAACCCTCGGATGTGTGTAGCTGCTTCAGTGGTGAGAATCTCTGCAGTTTATGATGTAAATGTATGGCCCTGCCTATCTGGGCCCTAAAGGACATTACACCTCAAACTAGTAGATTAATGATCCAGCGACCACTGGGTGGATCAGACGTGAGCTCAGAATAATTAGTCCAGTAGAAGGTGTGACACACATTACGTGTTGTTTGAGTCTCCACGGATACACGGATGCAGACGAGCATCCAGTGCATTGATCTGATGCACCAGCATGGGTGTGTTCTGGAGCGTTGCAGTGAACATTCACCACACACGTTTGTTTATTGGTGCAGAACAGGCTCGAGTCTGTTGACGAACAAAAGGAAATGTTATTAACAGGAAACACTGCAGCTGTGTTTGCGGTAGTGTCCTTACTGTACTGAACAAAGCATAGAGAGCTAAACGTTTATCTAGATGAAGTCTGTGTCCATCATGACAGGATTCCTGGTTGGATTACTGATGATCTCAGTTCCCTGTCACAGCCCCACCCCCCTCCAGCACTTCATGGCCTGTAGATTGCTTTTAAATTCCGTCCGTTCCCCTCCAGCCTTCCAAACATTTTCAGTCCTTTTCCCTCGCTCCCTCTCAGCAGTAGTAATCCTGAATCTCTTCATCCTGGTGGAAGACTGAAATTGAAAACAGACGGGTGTGGGGTGGAGAAAGCACTGAGAAGGGCAAGGTCTA
The DNA here is from genome assembly GCA_901007665.1 of Aeoliscus strigatus. Taxonomy (NCBI): domain Eukaryota; kingdom Metazoa; phylum Chordata; class Actinopteri; order Syngnathiformes; family Centriscidae; genus Aeoliscus; species Aeoliscus strigatus. Next base: position 52,760 of record CAAKHB010003691.1, read on the forward strand.
TCTTTGTCTGCCATCTGAGTCATTATTTTCATTGTTCAGCCACATTCAGTGTGGTTGTATTCCAAGGAAACTGCGCCCACTGTGGCTGCTGCTGCACAGTGCAGGAGCAGACATTTTCCTCTCATGTCTGCCTTTGAAATGCCCATTCTGTGTGTCATACTGGTAAAATGGAGTACTCTGCTCCTAGCTGTCTCATTCATCAGAACAAGTTGTTGATTGAAAATCAGTATTTCTGTGTTTGTCCCACTTCTCCGATGAATGCCTGATCACATTTCTTGATGAGAAATGTTTTCTGTTGCCTGCTCTGCTACTGGCAGCTCTGTGTGAGAATGATTCACTGACCTCTGCAGTCTGATGGGGGAAATGCTCGGAGGCTCACCAGACCGTGTGCGCTACATAATCATTTTTGAATTGGAAGGGCTTTTTCTTTTGGAGTTGGGGAGATAACCCCTCTCTAGCATGTATGTTTGTCCTGGATATATTTTCCTTTTTCAAACCCTCACACATTGTCTTGACCCACAGATGGAAGCGGGCGGAGAGCCGCTACATCGTGGAGCGAGCTGCCATCATCAGCCACTGGAACTGGCTCCAGGCCCACATCTCGGACCTGGAGTATCGCATCCGACAGCAGACTGACATCTACAGACAGATCCGTGCTAGCAAGGTCAGCACTTCATGACAGCTAATTGTGACAACGTACTGTAAAACACTACAGGCGAATGAACTGTTTCTCCTTGAGTTGGCTAGAATGGAAAAACACTCATTACACTTAAACATCTTTGCGATGAAAGTTTAACCTAACATTGTTGATGCCACAGGGCTCAGTAGATTTGGGAGGAGTTGCCCCCAGTGCCATGCCCACAGGTGGGACAGAGGTGAAGATGGAGCCGGTAAATGCTCTGGTAAGAACCTCAATGTGTCTTCGAAGGTTCTGTCATCCAAGTCCTAGTAACTCGCTGGGTTAGATCTTAGGTAACTGTACTTGATCATCTGAGCAGCCTCTTCAGTTCTCTACTTACTAGTGGGGAGTTCAGTTTATTCACGCCCCAGTGGGAGTCAGTGATTAAACTCAGCAAAACAAAAGGTGTTTACCACTGCATTTGAAGCTGCTCTTTAATTGGGACTTGCGCACAGCTTTTCATGAGTGGTCATGATTGAAGGCTACAATACATATGGTGAAGTCGGATCAAGCTGCTAGAGATTTTTCTAGACTCTAAACACAAGTTAACGATTTAGAAAAGCCATATGATGGCATGATGATGTTCACTAACATTTACAGTGTTGAAACCAGACTTTGTTCTGCTAATTTATGAAACATTTGCTGTTGTAAATCTGGTCTGGTGGGACTCAAACGTTAACAGGAAATTGTCCTTCTTATCTGTACTGGAAATAATTCAATGAGCTGCTTCAATCTGTACCCAAATGCTGGACCAGTCATTCATTCCAGGAAGAGTCTGTGTGGATCTTTGAAGTTAAAACATGAAGCAGCTCATCGGCAGCTCTGCTCTGTCATCTACTGCGTGTTTCACTGTCTCTTCTTCGCCTCCTGGAAGGTTTTTACTGTGCAGTGTTTCCCATCGATCAACTGGAACTTGTCTCCCTTGTGTTGTTATAGATTTGTAATGACGTGTGTGTGCGCACACACACTCACTGATTATCTGACAGTCTGTTTCTCTGCTGATAGAACCATGCAATCATATTGTTCATATGAAGTTACATGATCCCTGAATGTGATCAAATTTCTTTGGTTTAATTGGTGAGATGAGCCACTGTGCATCCTTCTTGCCCTCATCCCTCCAAGAGCTCTGTGGCCTTCAGCCACTCCACAGAATGAGTCTGTGGCCTTGTGTTGTCTGTTGTGTATTGTCTTCAAACCGTGTCGTTGTTGAGTGCTGTTTGTCAGCCAGTTAACTGGAGGTGTAGCCTCACTGGCTCTGTCTTATCTGTTGCTGCAGGATGTTGGTTCAGAACGGCTGGAGCACACAGGCACCGCCCACATCACCAGCACAGAGCCGGGCCCATGGAAAGGCCAAAACGGGCAGCCGGTTAACGGCGTCCTCAGCAGGTACAGACACATATTGATCACCTCATGTGAGGTTCCCACAACAGGGAGTTGTTTTCTGAGAAATGCACAAGGGGGAGGGGTGCAGTTCTTGGTGTGTTTGAGGGTTTTCTATTTTTTAATATCCTAAAGTCACCTATCTAGTCACCTATCTCATTCTGCTTCGTTTGAATGAGACAATCACATGTTTCATCCTAAATGTAGAGCTTATTAAAAAGACAAGACGAGTTTGTAAAGATGATTGAACTATTTGTTTCTTTGTGGTTGACACATGTGACTTTGGGAATGAATGAATGAATGAATGAACGGTATGTCCCTCCTCACCATGACAGGATGGCAGAAAGTCCCGACACGAAGCACCAGCAGCCTCTGACCCTTGACAGCACATGTGTGGCTGCACGTACGCGACCACTGGTCGGCTGTCGTCGGCGGCGGCTCATTCAACCCAACACTGTGCCCAACCTGAACGGCAAGGTGATTGTTGTGCTGTCACATTGAGTGGGTACAACAGACGGCCATCAGAGCGACAGGCGTTTTCATCTTCAAAGAACACATAAGTTCCCTGCTAGGAACTTGTTGTTGTTCTTTTCTTGTTGCACATGAAGCGGATTTTGATTCTCCGGAAAAATACGCGTTTGAAGCTTAACATGATGAGTTGTCGGGTTATTCCAAAGTAGGACATCCTCTTCCATAAAACCAGAGCGTTAAGAAGAGAACTTGTGACATCTCACAGGGTTTCTGTTTGACAAAATGAAACAAGTTAGAAAGGCAGAAACGACATTGGTTTGAAAGGTCGGAGCTCAAGAGCATCGGCACATGAAGATCAGGATGTTTCACAGTGCTGCTCATTGCATCAATTCGGTGTAGCTAGTAGTGAAGACATATTACAACGAATCCTATATTGTTTTTATTCCCTGTGAATCACGCTGAGCGAGTTTGAAGTTTGACGTCATGTCACACTCATATTTGTGTTCGTACCACGTGTCTGTGCTCCCACAGGCTCCAAGAAGCAGCTGTACCCAGTGTAACTGCAGGGTGAACTCCAGCTGTGTGATGTGTGGTGGCCGGCCCACCCCCCGAGAGGACCCCCAGTACGAGCTGCCCCCGCTGGAGCGCCTGTCAAGACTGGATCTTGGCGTCCATCCCATCCTCTCCTTCCCTGACGGTCAGTTGTGGACTCCACACTCAGGAGAAACTCTGTCTATGCAGTCATTTCCTCCTTTCCATCTAGAGGGGAAGACAAACAGGGAGTGGCTGTGGAGATACTTCTCACCAGGAAACTCTTACGGAGTGTTTTCATTCATGTCTGTTTAATTCCCCGGAATGGTTTTCAGTGCTGTTCCCAGAGTATGTTTCGTATTTTCCACACAAACACAGGATGTCCAGATTTTTCTTGAGGAATTTGTCACAGACTGTCCCAGATTGATGTATTTACAACGACAGGACAACAATGGATTTGGCCAGAGCTTGTGTACTGTTGGTCGCCTGTGGCTCCTTATTAATACTTCATGTGTTTGAACATAGCTCATGTAGCTCTACAGATGGCAAATCTCAAGCATCCAGCTTAACTGTGCTCATGAGTCTGTTGCATACTGTGGACGTATCTTCACCGGGATGAAAGATGTCTGCTTGTCTCCCAGACGTTTGTATAGGCCTCCGTCTGCAGCAGGTGATGAAGAGCCAGTGGCAGAACAAGTCACTGGAGAGGAGCAAACCACTGAAGAAGCTCTCCCTCAAACACAAGCTGACTTCATCCAAAGAGAAGCACAAGTTTGCCAACTCACTCATGGCAGTCAGTGAGTACAAAACCCTATGGTTCCGTGTCATGAAGTCAAACACTCCACCACACACCGCAACCTGACCGGTCGCTGCTGTTGCAGGACTGGGCCACTACAAGAACCGATCTGAGAAGCCAAGGTCAGCTGACAGCGGTGTCGGCGGCAGTGGCAGCAGCGCCGCCCGGCTGGAGGGGCAGAGCATCTGCAAGACTGAGCGACTGCACTCCTCTCCACTGGGGCCGTATGACAAGAGCTACAGCCGCAAGAGGTTCAGAGAGCACTCGCTGGACAGGACTGACTGTAAGTGACGTTACCTTCCATTGTCAGTGTTCATTAGTCGTCATACGCGGTAGAATCAGAATCCTTTTCATTGTCCTCCTACACAGTACATCAAAGAAAAATAACTAAAGGCAGTCCGATACAAAGATGAAAATAAGAGATTGTTAGAGATACCAAATGCTAAAAATGCCAAATCCAAAATATATACAATATAAAAAGCATTCTGTTAAGCCCCCCCCCCCAACCTCTCAACATGATGTAATTGGCATTTATCCATTTCTAGACCCACCGTGGCTGGAGATTAGCTTTGCTTCCACTAGGGTGTGTCTAGATTTCTAGGCTAGAACACAAGTGCACCAGCATAGCAAATTCCATCCTGGTACTTGTCAACACGATGACGCCACCTAAATGCTGGGACGCAGAGAATGCTGGAAACAAAAGAGCCTTGATCTTCATGTTGGATGTTGTCTGAGTCTCCTGGACCGTCAAGATAAAGTGAAGGATAAAGGTTGCATGCCGTGTTGTGGAATCCAAGGTTCCTGACAGGAGTTAGTGGTGATCTAAGGAGTTTAATCCATCACGTGACTCCGTCTCATCCCCCAGCTGCCCCAAAGGTCTTCCTGGACTCCAGCAGCCCCTGTCCGTCACTGGCCACCATGCACTCGTCCCTTCACAGCCCCCTCACACGGCAGCTGTCCACGTCTTCAGAGAGCTCCACACCACTGGGCCCCAGCAGCCAGAGCGTCCCGAGCACACCTGTAAGGAACCGAGTCACGTGATGATTGAAGTCGCTGTCCCTTTGGTTCTGACACGTCTATGTGCTCCGCAGCAGCAGCCCATCAAGAGAAGGCGGGGTGAAAGCTCCTTTGACATCAACAACATTGTCATCCCCATGTCTGTGGCTGCCACCACCCGAGTGGAGAAGCTGCAGTACAAAGAGATCCTCACACCCAGGTGAAGTGCTCGACAGCTCACATCGACGTGAAGCACATTTAAACTGATTTCCATTCTCACATTTATTCACTCCGCCCGTGCAGCTGGCGAGTGGTGGACGTCTTCTCCCAGCCGATCACTGAAGAGGAGAACGAACGAGACGTGAGTGGCTGGATGAATGTCTCCGCTTGTTCTCTGGTTTTCTTTTATCGTGATACAATTGAATCCACTTGACAAAAAGATGTTTGATGTTTGCCAGTTGTGGAACAGTGACACCTGCTGGTCAGATGTTTAACTGCAGTCAGTCAATGCAGTTCAGTGATCATTAGAACTGATGTCGTGCTGCAAGGATTCACTTCTTTTTCTTTTTCCAGTTCATAAACAAAGTGTTGAACTTGTTATAAGTTCTCAGAAATGACCGGCCCATAAAAAAAGCTCATTTGTGTCCAACTGTGTTTGCAGGTGGAGGATCTGACCGACGCCGCCTTCATCCAGCTCCATCAGCCGTACGAGGACCAGGAACGAACTCGCTGGACTTGGATGGCCTTGGCTCCTGCCAAGAGGAGAGGCAGCAGGTTGTTACCGCGGATGCGTGCGACCGAACGTTGACGGAGGAACGTTGGTCTGACAGCGATGTCTCCTCCTGCAGGTCGTACAAGTCCGTTGACGGGCGGACGACCCCGCTGCTGTGTGGGACAAACCCTCCAACCCCTCAGCCTGCGTCACCCGACCCCAGCCACTGCCCCATGCTCCACGACTACAGCTACGTGCCCTCCCCGATGAGTCCCGCCAGCCCCGACACCGCCTCCAACCCCCACACGCCCTGCTCCAGGGACTCCCACCGACTCCTGTCCAGTGAGGACACCCGCTGCTCCACGCCGGACTTTACGTTTGAGGAAAGGGTGCGTTGTGTGTGCCAGCATCAGTTAACCCTTTACAGGGGGGAGCGCGCTCTGGCTCTACAAATTGAATTGTGAACATTGATGAATCGTTTTTTCTAGAAAGCGTTTCTATGAATAAATACAAATGTAAACGTGGCGTTGGAGAAGTATTTCCGTAAGTGCCCTTTTCAGTTTCCTTAAACACCATTTAACACACACACCATGTGTTGTCACCCCTCTTCCTCCTTGTCCATTTTCCACAGAAACAGAAATGGGATCATTCATTCATGTTTTCATTCGGTGTCCAGATCTAACATGCGTCGGGTGACTCAAGTGTCCCTGATTCTGATTCTGATTGATTTTGGTGTTTTCTTCTCCATTTCTTTTTCTTCTGCTGCACCAATCAAAAATAAATTTCACCCAAACCGTGGTATGATACATGACTCTCCATTGACTTGTCCTATAGACAGAATGATCTGACGTCAGTGGGACAGTTTGCTGCAGCAGCAACACTCACGTAAACTTGAATTGACTGTTACAACTCCAACGGTCTAATGATAAGACGTTGTCCAACCAATCAGCTCAGATGTTTCTCATCACGTCTGTAGTTTTTTTTTGTCCTGTTGCAGAGAAATACAAAACGCCAATGGCCTTTCAAAGATGGCTGCCGTGCTTAAAGCGCATTTCCATTTGTCTGTTTCCAGACGGTAGCGCCCTGGGAACGGCGCAGCTTCCCTTTGCCAGAAGACCCGATCCCAGAGCCAGAGGCAGAGAGCGATCACCACATCAGGCCCAGAATGCGCAGCATCTCAGGTTGCCGAACAGCCTACGGACGTCTGGACTCAGACGATATGGACCTGCCTTGTGAGGACGACGGCGGCCCCAAACTTAAGGCGTCTGCCCAGCGATGAATGACTGAGGTCCCACAGCTCCTCTCTGGCATTAACACGCAGAACCTCAGCGAAGAAGATGATGTTCAATGGGTTCCTGTTGTTTGATATTCAAACATCAGTCTAATACTTTCACAGTTTTTAGTGAACATTACGGAGATAGAAGCCTTTCCCTACACTTGTTTTTGTCACAGGAAAAAAAGGATAAATGTAAAAAAAAAAAAGTATAAAACGACGTGTTACAAAAAATGATTCTGTAGTAGACTAAACAATGTACATGGGGGCTTAGTGGTGTTTCATATGTGGCGTGTACACTTGTAGCGCACTATGTAGCGGACTCCTCAAAATATGGCCAAAGGGTGTTTTCTATTGACTAGTTTGCTTGTAATCCCATGTACATTTTTAGTGGCGTGACAAATAACAAAAGCAGAAAAAAATCCCCCCCCCATCCAAATCTACAGGTACATTTGAGATGTGGCCCCACCCCTTCTTCTCCTTCTAGAGGTCGCCTGAAATCACCAGAGCACTTCTCCAACTGCCAAGTCGACTTTTTGTTGGTTTGCTACGTTTGTTTTTCATTCCTTCATTCATGTTTTATTTGTGTTGCTCCTGCATCCTGTGCGTCTCAGTAGTAAATCATTCCTCTGCGTCTCGTTGGTCCCACGTCGCTGCGCCATCTCTTCTTCTGTCCATTGTGTTGAAGAGGGCGACGGCACCGAGGACCTGTGTTCAGAGCACTTGTCCCCCCACCCCACCCCACCACACCCCCTGCAGAAAGCGCTGCTGCATGCTGACATACGTGCTAACGTTGGTCTTACTTCTCTGTAAGACCTATCAACTGGTGGGGGCTGATTGTACCATCGTCCACGTTCATTCCCTCTGTGCACCATCGCTGTATTACGCTACAAAAGTCAAAATGTGGAACCCCCCCTCTTTTTCTCACACACACACACACACAGGTGTACTGGTCATCCTTTGCTAACATTTCATAAAGCAGCTCCCTTCTAGAACACCTCCCACCCACCCTGAGCTCAGGTTCTTCAATTTAAGGGAATATTTTTTTTCTGCTGTTAGATAGTACAACCCCCCCCCACACACACACACACGTCATAACCGCACTCGCCCCTATTAACTAATTGCTATGCAAAAACAAAAAAAAATATGGTTGTTTCATTTTCCACCTGTTTGTTGCCGCAGCTGTTCAATCACTGTTTTTTCTTTTGTAGTTAAGCAAGATGTCGATGTACCTGTTGGGTTGTTGCAGCAGTTAACCGAATCAAAAGCAGAATTGTTTTGTTCCTTTTTTGTAAATAGTACCATTAAAACATTTATGTTTAACTTGGCCTCGTCGCTCTCGACTCATGTTCTTGTCATGCGCCTTGTGAAGACATCTGCAACATTAAACAGGAAATAAACCCCCAAATCATCTTTGTGCTAAACACAGTGGGGCCCTCTACAGGTGGAGACACGCTACAGCACCTGAATATCTGCTGGTATATGAAGTGGGATGAGCTGACATTGTTCATGTTGCAGTCAGTTACTCACCCTCACTCCGCCTCACAAGCTAGAACCCGACCATGTCCTTCTCCAGGGGACATTGAGGCTGTAGATCAGGGGTGGGCACCTCCGGTCCTCGAGTTCCCCCTATCCTGCAGGTTTTAGATGTCACACTGCTCCTACACACACCTGATTCAAATCGGCCGCTCGTTTTTCAGGCCTCCCAAGAACTTCACAGAGAACGAGTCAGGTGGTAGGGGGTCCTCGACGACAGGAGGTGCCCACCCTTGTTCTCAAAGGGGTGAGTCAATTTTTCCCTGTAGGTGTTTGTGGTCATCTGTGTGGATCTCCAAGCAGCTTGGAGCAGGTCCACTGAATCCCTCAGTGGTTATCCGTCAGGAACAGGAATCCAGCAGATGGGGGAGAGAATGTGGCCTTGGTGTACTCGAGGTTTGACAAGGAATGACTGATGGTTTTGCCATGGTGCTGCATTCACATGCATTCTTGTGAGGGATTCCAAAAGATCCTCCACAGGACTTTGAAATCTGTCAAAACTTTATGAAGTTGAACTCGACAAGGGAAAATTCCACTCTGAGCTCTGATGCTTCAACGAGCAAATATTTGATCTGCACACCCTAAATGCCCGTCAGCGATCGTTGTGTTGTGTCACCTCCTCGTACAGCTCATGGGCTCACGAACACGCAGACTCCGGAGGGGAGGAGACTTGTACTTCACACCATCTTAATATGTGAAAAAGCGCATGGCGAACAGACAGATTGGGGACGACAGTGACTTGATAGCATTTATTCTCAAATACACATATACAGCAACAAGAATCATAAACCAGTTATTGATAAAATGCACAATAACAATAACAATCACATTGCCACGACTGTACAGCGTCAGAAGAAACTCAAAGGAGATGAGTTGGATTACTGCAGTAACCTCCAGTGGTGACGACCGCCGCTAACTGCCTTACCGCCACACACCACTTGTGTGTGTGTGTGTGTGTGTGTGGGCGGGCGGGAGCGACTCCATCGAGATGAACGTGGTCTATTTGAAGAAAGAAAAAGAATCAAGCATGCAGATAATGTCGCAAGCACACGCTTATGTCCTATCTGCTCTGAGATCAGTTTACATATTAAGATCTACACATGGCGGCCATTGATGTCAAACAGTGGGAACAGATCGTGGGACTCGTTATCGCCACCTGTGAGTGAGAGGGTCTCCCTACACACACACACACACACACACACACACACTTTAATCCTCAGGGATGCTTCCACATTCAGAAAGCATTTACAAACAGACAGATCACTTTGTGTGGGGGAGGAGAAGGGGCAGCAACAAGCAGACTGACTCTTACATGAGCTGCATGCAAGAAGATGTTTCATTCATCAGCGATGGCGGGGAATCACCAGGAACGTGGATCAGGACGCTTCCAGGGAAGATATTCTGGTTACAGACAAATAATCTCCATTTGGTGGCAACAGAAACAACAAGAATCTGCACAGAAAGACGTGAACGGAGCGGTGGAACAAGACCCTCTGGATCACCAGACATACGTGGACTGTCGGACGCTGCCGCTGCCGCTGGTTCTAAACCTGGGGTCAAGCTTCAAGGTGCCTCTAGAGGTCACCAGCTCCTGATCCATGATCTGTTTCTGACTGCAAACAGGTCTCAGTTGACATGAGGTGGTGGTGGGTGGAGGAACGTGCCTCATCCTCCACCTAGGACGACCGTGTTGGACAAGACGGGTTCTACATCTGAGCTCAGGAGGTGTTCAGGTTCACACCATACATCCGGTGATTCTTAACGGCCACAGTTAAGCATTTGTTGTGTTGCTCAGTTCAGCAGTGCTCGCCATCATCCATCCATCATCCATCCATCATGCATCCATCCGCCCACCTGTCCATCCACTGCAAGGAGTATGTTTCAAAACACTAGTTTCAACCCTTGAAAATGGTTCTTAATGGTTTTTAGAAGAATCCCAACAGTCTACTAACCAGTTAAGCACCTATAAATGCAGTTTAAATACTGTAATCAAACGTTTTGGCCATGAAAGTTGCACCTCGGGTACCAGTTTCCTCCTCTTAAGCTTCACCGAGCAGTAACGAAAAGAACACTGACAGCAGCAGGCACGATACAAATGATCCTCATATCAAATACATGTCATATATCCACAGAGTACGGTTATAAAACTGTGCCCAACACAAACCAAAAGTTTCTACGCTAGCTGTTCTGTATTTTTTTTTTATTCATTTTGTTTTTATCTTTTACGGCACCTCCACTTGAGCTGGAGATGTCGTACGTCAGAACTACACAAAGCAAAGACAGCAGTGTGGGCGCAAAGCTTCTTTTTCTGCCTCAACAAACAATTGGACATTTTTTCTTTTTCTTTTTTTTTTTTCTTTGAATCACACATCCGTCTGCGAACCCTGTATCTGTTCCTTCTGCTTAACTGGACCCCGACAGTCAAATACATCCACCTACAGGAAACCTAAAGGGTCAGTGGGACTGACTTGGATATGTATGAAGCTAAAAACCAGATTCACTTTGCTTTCAATCTTAAAGGGACACTTCCAGAAGGTAGAGATAATGGCAACCACAGAGAGAGAGGAATTCAATACAGTTTGGCCTAATTCTTTTTTTTTCTCAAGAGCTCTACGAGTAAGAACAGTTTGAAAGGTTAGTGAAGGATAAACAGTGATGGGAGCTGGAAAAAAAAAAGTCCTGTGAAAATCATGAGGAAGGCAATACACCTCCTCTACGTGGTGGTGTGGCTGAGGTGGAGGAGGCTGACGAGTGGGTGCGTTCACAAGCCTTGTTTGGCCAGAGAGGCAGACACCTGGTCAGCCAGCGTGGACAGCTGCGGAGAGTCGGCCATGTTGATGCTGCCAGAGGAGGACACAGTGCTGAGCTGCTGGGGGGAATCTTCCAATGACACGATCTCAGCGCCGTGGTCGGTGCGCGCCTTGGCCGACTCGCGGAAGGTCAGTTTGTGGCTCTCAATCTGCATCAGATCAGAGGTTCAGTCAGGCCTGCTGGACCAATGACAGTCTTTGTTTCACAGCAGGAATAACAACGGGACAGTGACAGTGCTCCCTCTGATGGACGCATGTGGCCACTGCAGCTGCTGATTATAAACTAAAGGTTTTTATGTCATTTATGTCAGGGACCCATTTGACAAATCACTAGTGATTTGATGAGTCAATGAGTAAACCAACTCACGAAATATGATTTCTAGAGCAGGCCCTTGTCTGCCCTGTCTAGATGTGGGTTGGATCGCAGATCACAACCGCAGTGTTCATATTTACACACAAACAAAACTGACATCAGAAATGCCCTCAAACTAGTTTCACCTATTTGATCTGTAGAGTAAATAGAGCAGTCATGAATGTCACTGTCACAACCCAGTCAACTGTGACCAGGTTTGTAGAGATTGCCATACAAAATGTGGTGTGTGTGTGTGTGTGTGTGTTTCCATCCTCTGATGAAACATGTTTTACAGTTGAATTAAATAAAGTTAAATAACTTACATATCCAGCCCTCCCATTAGATTAAATTAGTTCTTCATCATGATTTTTTTAACTTGAAAATATCAGATAGACCATTATTTTAAGAGAATGATGCAAAACATTAATGTATCAATTACAATAAATTATTCTACGGTAGTTTATTCAAGTAAGAAATAGAAAGAAAACCTGTTCCGGTTGGTTTCAACGTAAAACACGTAGGCTACTAAACAGTACCACCAACGACAGGTGTGCTTTTATTCTGAAAACTGATGGTACTGATGGTAGTTCCCACGAAACGGGATGTATTTTAAGTGGTTTTATTTATCGGCCCCCACCGGAACGACCACCGGGAATCTTCCTTTCTCGCCGTTAGGCGTTAGCCAAACTACAAACTACGAGCTAGCTCACGCAGCAAACACGATGACGAGGCAGATAAGATAAACCCGTTAGTTCCTTATTTCGAAGCTAATCTTTCCAAGACTTCGGTCTCCATTACTAAAATATTTATGTTTTTAAAATGTTTGTAAAGCGCTTGAAATCGCGGGATATGACGTCACAGCGTGATTCTAGTCAATGCCAATCAGCGTCGAGCTCCACCCGGAAGTTCGGAATCCTCTGAAAGGTAGAAACCACTTCACTATTCATGAATTAAGTACGTGAATTACTCTGTGTGGGCATGTATGTGTGGGTACCAGTCACCAGGGATCCACTGGGAGCTGGTTTGATGTGTAAAATACAAATAACTACAAACATAAAAGGTAGGAACCTAATATCTTATTAATCCACGAAAACAGAAAGGACACAGTTCAAACAAGAAACACTTTGGACCCTCTGTGCTGTTTGAATTGGAATTTGATGTTGTTAAAATATTTATGTGCAAACAAAATGTCCACTATTGAGAACCAAGAAACACGTTGTCAGTACTTACAGGAGTCCTCAATCTTTATGAGGGGGTTCGTCAAGATTGGTGTGATGGGTGCTGAAGGGACAGTCTGAGGTGACTGAGGGGGGGTGACAGCGGGGGAGGGGAGTGAGGGGCTGTCTGAGGTGCTCCCCCCTGCTTCCTTCCCCTTCTCCCTCTACAGACGCCCCGCGGGGAATGACAAGGCATGCAAACGAAAATACATGTGATGGGCTCAACAGAAAGAAAACAATGCACATAAAAACATAAATGAAGCAAACGAAACCTGACAAATGGCGAGAAAGTACAAATAATCTGACGAAATGTTTCCGGATGAAATGAAACTCGGCTGGATGATGAGAATGAGGTCCACACACGGAGATAACAAGCAGGTGACGGGGCAGGTGACAGGAAGCTGCTGTGAATATGTCACCGGCTGAAGCTGAAAGTCCCAACATGTTCGTTCAGAGCATCAGCATGAACGACAGAAGAAGATGAGCTACCACTGAGGATGAACTGCAGTCAAAGAGCTGAGAACACATTTGGGATCTTTTCCCTGCACGTAAACTGGTGTTCATGAAGGAAGACGTGTGAAAATGTGTTTATAGACAACGAAATATGATGAAGAGGAAAAATCAGGCAGCTACTTGTCGTTGGATTTGATCGTAGTATTTTTATCTTGTCTTCATGTGGTTCTGTGTTCTTTAAATAGCGCCACGTGTGAGCTGATGACATTTCTTTTTATATCTCTGCCTTTGCTCTGATAGCTGAACGCTTCTGATGCGTCTTTACCGACGCTTCCAAGTTCACGTTCAGTGAAATGCGTCTTTGTTTTTGCTCTATACGTTTGCATACAGTGTGCTGATGAGGCAAATTCAGCTCTGATGTCAACGTCAATGATGTTTTCTCGAGACTCGGTGTCATTTGTGGCTGAAGAAGCGAGTGGAGATCATGCACAGTCGTGTGTTTTCACAAAGACTGAGTGTAAGGATAGACCAAGCCGACGACTGCAGGATAGATCTGCTTTTAGCACCTGGACACTTTAGGTCTCTTGTCGTGCACGTTTGAACCTGAGTGATGATTTTACCCGTTTCTGTCCGCCTCCAGGAACATGGCCTATGTTGTCAAGAGAGCCGATCTTCGACTGGACTTTAAACTCCAGCTTCTCGTTTTTGATCTCCACGTTTCCACCACCTGACGGAGGTACACAACGAATACTGATTCAAGGTGGACTGTTTTTAACGGTCAGAGCACACAAACAACAAAAAGGAGCTCAGTAAGTAATGAAACCTGGGTGAGACCATCAGGAATGTTTGTGAATGTTCAATAATTCTCTGCATATATTTACATGATCAATACGTCTTGAAAGAACACAACAAAAAAGCAGAAATGAAGATAGTGCGATGTGACTGGAAGAATCAATCCCTATATCATTAAAACCCCCCTGATGTAAGATTCATGACATGAGGTGTTTTTAAAAAAATGATCACTGTCACCTGGTTTATGGCGAATGTTGTCTTTCGACCCACACTTGGATGTCACGTTGCTCAGATCGACCTTTTTGTGGACAATTTGAACCTGTGACAAAAGAGCACAAACAAGTTGGTAGAGTCAGTGCGGTCCCTAAACTCTGCGCTGATCATTCTCATGCGTCCACAACAGAATGAGCTCATCTCTCCTGTCACGGACGTCTGTTTCATAGCACAAAGCGCTCAGTCTGTCAGCTGAGGTCATCCCAGTGTTTTCATGACGACACACGGTCGGAGGACAGAGCCTCTTTGTTCCCGTCTCTCAATCTGTCTAAAAATCCACAAACACACGTCATGCAGTTGATCTCAGGGCCAGTTTGGATGGTGAACGTCTCTGGACAGTCAAAGGGACAAACACAAAGTCTTCTGTCAGATCATGAGCATTACATAACACCGTTAGCCGTGAGAGCGGATGCAGGACAGAGGTTAAAAACAATCTAGTGGTCATAGTGTAAATCTACAGTTTGGGGCTTTAGATGAAATGCTCATGACGGCGGTTAACAGGTTAATAGGAGGTGTCAACAGGTGGGGTGTTGGGGGTTTCAGAAGGAAACAAACACACAGGAGGTTTCGTGCAGCCAGTTCCTTTGTGAGGAAACATTCAGGAGAAACAAGAAGGCTTTTCGACGACAGCTGCATGTCTGCAGCGCGCCGATCCCTCATCTACTCACATTGCCACCACCGGGGACATGTTTTAGATTATCTTTGGAGCCACAGCGCGACTGCACATTGCTCAAGTCCAACTTCTGATTAAGAATTTGTACCTGGAAAGTCAATACGTGGGAAAGAAAGTGTTATGGCGGAGAAAGCAACAGCAGCAGAGCTGCAAACGGGGGACCACTGCTGGAGAGGAGAGGGGAGGAGATGTGGCAGAGTGAACTGGGGAATGGAAGGGGAGGGGGGCTCTTTCTATTGTTTTAACTGAGGTGATGATCGTAACTCAAGAACTGTCAGGATGAGTCGATCCCTCGGTTACTCTCATCAACACCTCTGTGTGGGAGAAGCCGCTGCGCGTCGGTTCCATGATCAGAACTGCAGAGATTCTGGTGATGGGTTCATCCCTTAAGTTACTCACATTTCCGCCACCGGGTACATGTGTGATATTGTCTTTGGAGCCACACCTAGACCCGACATTACTATAGTCCACCTTCTGATCAAGTATTTTAACCTGGAAGAGCACAGAGGCGCGGAGGAGAGTGTTACGCTGGAGACACTGAGAGCAGCACACAGGCGACAGGATGTTCACCGTGTGATGAGATGACAATCAAGAGTTTATGTCACAAAGACTGTGGCTGGACTGAGAACACGTATGACGACAGGTTCATGAGAAAAAAAACATCTCACCTTGCCCCCCCCAGGCGTGTGCTTGAGGTTGTCTTTGGAACCACAGCGAGATTGGACGTTAGTTAAGTCCAGCTTCTTGTCGAGGATTTGAACCTGGACAGTGGGGGGGAAAAAGAGAGGTTCTTGTTTTTAAACATGAAAAGGGGAAAAGCTGTAGGAGGGGACGAGAGTAAAAGGAGGAAGTGAGATGTTAAGACACAAACAGTGAACTAAAGCTGGCGTCGGTACTTTTTACAGGAGTTAATAGCTGCGTGAGCGAATCCGAGATGATTCTCTGCTGGCTGTGTTTGAACAAACTCTTCTGACAACACGAATCATCAGTTTAGTTTCATTTAGGTCATTAGGACCTTCATCAATTCCCCCCTGGTGACCTGAAATCCTCTGGGACCAAATAGATTTGACAAATAATTTTCAATCTAATTCTCAGGGTTTACCTAGTTTACCTAGACCAGTTTTCTGTTGTTACTGCCGCGAAGACTGGAAATGCTCAAATACACAACTTGCTAACTTACTTCATATGCGCTAACATTAGCTTGGCTGTGTGTGTGTGTGTGTGTATTAGCTAAAACTAGCATTAAGCTCAGAATTGCCTGTGAGTACATTAATGCTAACATTAGCCCGTAAGTGTGAATACATCAGCTAATGCTAACATTATCCTGTTAGTGTGAATATATCAGCTAATGCTAACATTATCCTGTTAGTGTGAATATATCAGCTAATGCTAACATTATCCTGTTAGTGTGAATATATCAGCTAATGCTAACATTATCCCGTTAGTGTGAGTGTGTTAGCTAAAGCTCACATCAAATACCACGTTACTGACGCCAGCTGTCTAGCATAATGCAATGTAATGTAGTAAAACATGAGGTTTACTGTTTGAAGAGACTGTGAAAGGACATCAGATCCATTTAAGAAGAGAGCACTTAGTTTTTACCAAACGTTGGTTTTGATGATCATAACTGCAGAGATACTCAAGAGTCTGACGTTGAGTTCATCCCTCAGTTACTCACATTGCCGCCACCGGGTACATGTTTGATATTGCTTTTGGAGCCACACTTTGACTGCACATTACTATAGTCCACCTTCTGATCAAGGATTTGTACCTGGAAAAATGAAAATGTCAGCTTTTAGATGTTTTAGTGTGTGATGGTTCGACCCAAACTGATTCACAAACACGTTTGTGGAACCGCATGCATATTGTCATTTTACCACGAAGTCACTACATTTACTGTATATATAGAAGTAAATATAGATTATTTCATGCTTTGTGAGTGTGTGTGTAAATGGCATAGATTCCATATATAACCTAGGGATTAATCATCAGTGGAAGATTGTAGGAAACATAAAACGTCTCTGTGGTTTAAAAAAAATGGTGTGTTTGTGCCTGCAGAGCAGATCCATGTTCTGATCCATGGCGTCGTAAGGTCGGCTCACCTTCCCGCCACCAGGCTGGTGTTTCATGTTGTCTGTGGAACCAATCTTGGACCTGATGTTTTTCAGGTCGGGCAGTGGCGCTGCAGCGGCGAGAGGAGCCGGCGGGCGGCTCTTCAGGGAGCCTGGTGATTTGGGCGTGGTGCGCACCACTGCAATCTTCTTCACTTTGTTGGCCTCAGCAGCCGACTTTGCAGAAAGTGCTTGGCTAGAGGGGGATTTGGGGGTTCCAGGGCTGCTCTGTCCACTCATAGCATCTAAAGGGATCAGAGAGGCAACGCATCAGCAGTTGGAAACAGTCTGGTCGTCATTGGCAACCCCCTCCCACCCCCCCGCAAAACCAAAATCTAAGAACTTGGAGCTATGCTGGCTGAAAGCGGACCAAGTTTGATCCAGACTGATCAGACTGTGGCGGGGTGGCCATGCAAACTCACGTGATCTCAATTGTTTTATTTTTTACCTTTTTCATTTTTTGAAGTGGGCAGTTTCTTGATACTAGCTGTGTCACAAAAAATATGTCACATTATAAATAAGTGTAACATCACAATCACTAGAAGAAGATGGATGGAACATCTGGGATCTTTTGATACACTCGTACCTGCAGGTCGTCCAGCTGTTTTTCCTCCAGGGGTTTGAGACTTTGCACCTACGTGACTCTGAAAAAAAAAGCACGACTCAGTCTTGTGCCGTGTTCGGAAACGGTTAGGTAAGAACGTGGCGTGAACGTGTTAGTGATAAACAGATGACAGACGGCTGGTGTTTGAAGGGAATGACTTGTGAACGGCAGCAGCCTGAACTAGCGGTTGACTGATCGAGTAGAAACGTTGTCATGTTGCTGCATGGCAGCCCAGTGTGAGTGGGTGGGTCTTTTCTCCATTTTGACAAAGTCAACTGGATGAATATTCACTTGAATGTAAAGACTGAAAACCTGTTCCTGGAGGACACTGGTTTAAAGTAAATTGTGGGTATGATTTCCGGTGAGAGCCTGTGTCTAGCTAGTGTCCTAGATGATGCTAATGCTGTCAAGTGCAGCAATGGTGTTTGGGAATTTAACGATTTAATCATTTTACAAAGCTGTTATTGTAGACGTCTGCTACTGTTTGTGCTGTTTGTGTCTGAACCAACAGAAGCTTAAATATGTGACTTTTGATCACAACTATGCACAGCTAACACATATGGAATGCTCCTGTATCCTGCAATGCAGTTTTTTTCCACTAAGACGATCAAACCTTAAAAATGGGTTTGAAATCCCTGAAACTGAAAAAAGAACTATCATTACAGTGCATATTTCACCGCAGTATTTAAGTCGTCAATTATCAGCTCTATTGTATGATGATGCTCGTGTACAAAGTTTGTGGTCACATTGAAAACGTTTTATCCCCGAATCGCTTCAGACAAGAGGATTTGCGTTCGTCATTCCAGTTCATCAACCGGAAGTCACTCCCACAATTCATGCAAGGGATCCTGGGGGCTAGAATTTAACTTGAAGATGTGCTATCAGTGCAGACATTTTTTGTGAGCACGGGTCTCAGCTGATCACCTGCCCGATCAGTCACCTGCCTCCAGTTGTGCTGCTCCGTTGTGTACTTACTCCGGGCTGCTTCAGCCCTGGGCTGCTGCTTTTAATGGGAATGGAACTGGGACCGTTTCGGGAGGAAGCATGCGTTTTGTCGGCCTTGGTGACTACAGATGGTCGCGGGGAAGATGTTGGTTTGGTGGCAGTTTGTGTCTTTTTCATGACAAGGATAGATGAATGGAAAAATAAAATGAACAGAAAGGAACATGAAAAGTGACCCAACAAAAATCAAATCACATCATGTCAAAGGGTCATTCAGTGCTCTCAGATCACACTGATCACCTGTTGAAGCGTCAGAAAGGATCTCTGCACTCTGGCTACATGCCTGAAAAGGCTTCAAATTAAACCATACATTTTGATGTCAGGTTCACTAAAGAAGACCAGAAAGAATGTCAACGTCTTTAGCTGCAGCCAGTCGCAACGTGAAGAGGTTTCCAACGAGCAGCCTGATACTGAAGACAGGATTAGCCACTTGTCATCTTATGTAGCATTTAGCTCTGCAAATATTTTTGTCCAAACCAAAGCTGAAAGCTGGAACGTATGTAACAGGACTCAGCTGCTGACCAAGTTTAGCATCGAATTCTGAGCTAATGTTAAGTCAGATGTCACACTTGACTCTCCAATGTTATTTTGAACTCAAGGGGGGAAAAAAATCAGAACTTGTCAATCTTCTCCTATCGTATGACACAACAGTAACTCAACATATGGGGAACGTCTGTGACAAGAGGGCAGAATGTCAACTGAATGACCCTTCAACAGTGGAGAAGACTTGACAAACACGACATCCGTGATCACGTACCTTCTCTGCTGAGCCGTTATCCATCTTTGCTTGAGCTGCGAGAGGAAGAGGGGAGCAGAGAGGCTTTAAGATTTGATTCGCGAAGTGTCTCACTTCCACAGAATCAGACTTTCTGCTCCAGTTGTGTTATCGGCATACACACAGCAAAGAAAGGAAGATGGTGAGGTGGAATCTGCAGCATGCATGGTGACACATGACGTGGCGCGTGTGGAAACCAAATAAAAAGTGCCTCCAAACCAGCAGCATGATGGAAAGACAAACCAAAATGCTAAAGTGGGGAGGGAGAACAACAAGCTTCTCCTCGGGCCGATAGAAGAACTTCGGAGGGAGAGTGCTGCATGAACACGGTAGAAGCTGTTTGTAAACCAAAGAAGTGGGAGGAGTTAACTGAGGAGGTTCTGAACTGGTGAACGTGACAGCAAACAGACCTTTGGGGATAGCAACTGGCACCATAGACTTTCTGGCTGGGGAGGGTGTTTTCTGGAGCTCGGCAGCAAGACTCCTCATGTCAGAGCCGTTAGAAATGTCAGGCTGTGAGTCGCACGCCGAACGTGGCGATGAGTCACCGCTGCCTTTTTCACATGACATTACGGGAGAAAGACTATCCGGCATGGAAACGTTCAAACACCCGAGTGCTGGATGAGGATCTCGTGAAGGCGGCCGCTGCTCTTGAGTCGTGTTAGTCAACGGCAGGTCGTCGTTTGTTTTCTCACGGATCAACTCCTCAGCCTGATGAACATACACTCGTCTGTCGCCGATAGACGTCAGATCTTCCAACGCCGTGCTGCGCACTAACGACAGATTGCTTATTTCCGTCAGACACTCAGAGGCATCGAGGCTGATGGCCCTCTGAGAATCCACGACTGGGCTCCGTTCAGGACTCCCCCCGCTGGCCCACACATCCCGTCCGGCCTCTGAGCCGCCGCTGAGGTCCTCAGAGGCCCAGACAGAGTCACTGAGCCGCTTGCCACACTCGTCCACCACTTCATGTCCTGGGACGCCTCTGCCTGGCTTCACTGATTTGTTTGGAAAGCAGGTTAATGATGACATTCACAGCACTTGTCTTCCATCTCCCCATTGGAAAAAAATGGTGAAGACTTTAAAAAAAAGGCACTGATGTCAAGGAAATAAAAGATGGATGTAATTCCTTAACCACACAACTGACAAATACCATGTAATGTAAAATGCAAACTCCAACATGATTAATGGTGTAAAAAAAAAAAATCACAGCACAAGAAAATGGGATGAAAATGAGACATAAATGCATCGACTGGAGTTACAAACGACACAAGATGCATTACGGTGAGCAACAAAATGTTCCTCAGCTACTTTTAAGAGTGAAGTACTGCAGTTTTTATGTAAATGAGAAAGTGACTGTGCACATAAAAATGACCAATAACAAGTTTGTAGAAAACCAAAGTGGTCAAATCTGCTGCCCCTGGTGGCTTCAACAGATACTGCATGTGAGCCACAATTCACTAATAATTCAATTTATTTTCGAAATTTACATCATTCATTTAAGTTTAAATACTTTGCTTGATTGTTTTCTATTTGAAATCGTACAAATCTGTATGCTACTGACTGCACTCACTGAAAAATTATTTTAAGTTTTGTATGATGTGTGATGTAGCTGTTCTCCCATCTGGGTTACTCTTCTGTGCACTGGCACCTCTAACTGTGTTTGGAGATACAGGAAATTCCAGCAGTACATCAGACGTACGTTAAAAGTGACCAATAAACATCGAAGATCTCACCTGTTGAAGCGGCTCCTGCGGCTGCCGATTGGACATGATGGAAGAGACACAAGGGCATCGTCAGTAATGTGTTCACAGCTGATTGAGACAAATCTGTTAAAGCCCACATACACACGCTCCTGCTGGAAGCAAACAGCTTTTAGATTCATTGTCAATGACAATCATACGGGTGTTTGACACATCACAGGAGTCCTGTGACACTGACAGGATGACGCCATCAACTGTGTCAGCTTGTGCAGTTCAGAAACTTAGCAGGGTCGCAGCAAAGCATGAAAACAAAATAATGAGGATCTGAAATAAGAGCGTCATAGAACCATCAACAGAAACATGAGCAGCCGCTTTGGTCATAAGCAAAATATTCGCATGTTTGCTCTCTTGCTAGGAGACAATATCTCTGCCGTTAGAGGAAACGTCGTCTGATGACAGCGCAGTGTCCTGGAAGTGGGCAGGGCTCATCCCCAGCCCCCAGCCTTGCCCAGGGTAAAGCAATTTTTTTTTTCCATTTCCAGGTTCATCTCGTTTGGTTTGACTTCCATTGTATTCCATAATTACCACTTGTACCAGCAGACGATGCTGTTACTAAGCAACAATACATTTCTCTGCTGTAGTTTGAGACGTCGCAGACACGAGAGTGGTGCCAGTGTTCTCACGGCGAGGAAGCAAATATGCGACTAAACTGAACCTCTAAACGCTGGCAGGGAGAAAAGAAAGCTGAAGCAGCTGCAGAGAGGTGAAAGAAAGGAGGCGTTACCACTTTGCCCCTCATTCTCAGCAGAGTCTTCACATGTCGCGCCCGCAACCTCTGCAGACGCGTCAGCTGCAGGATAAATACATTTCATTCAATCGTTTAAAACCGGTTTCACTTCTCTGTGCTCAGTCTGAACTGTGCTGTTCACTTAGGACACCATGCACACACACCCACACACACACACACACACACACACTGCAGACCAGCTGTTGCCCCGGATACTTACAGTCAAAGTGACTTCTGACTACACGTGGTGATGATACAGCTACTGTACATATATGAGTATAAATATCACAGGTGTATCGTGTGAATATTGTACAAATATCAGGCAGGAAAACAAACCACGAGTTGTTGAAAGAGTAAGAAGTGTAGAAAACCAACATGCAGGTTATTTAAACAAAAGAAATGAGACCAAATGTTCCCAAACTGAAACTCTGAGGATGAAGTTGCATTAGTAATCAAGTCTTTGGTAGTGAAGGGGGGGTGGCGTACCAGGCGGCACTTGGTCATCACAGTGTCCACTCTCTGGTTGAGAGAGTTCACACACAGATTTCACCCCGTTTTCAGAGAGCGCCGCTTCAGCCTCTGTGAATTCAAAGTGAGGCGGAGGTCAAACAGACGGAAACGTTTCGAGTTGTGAAACAGAATCAGAGGTGTCGCACCGGAACTCGTGAGATCAACGACACTTAAAACTCGTGTGTGTGTGTGTGTGTGTGTGTGTCTGTGATGACCTTCACATGAGAATCTACTCCCTCTAGTCATCTTGAATACTAAACATCCCCATTTTCTCACCATCATGTTTTCAGACACAAAATCCTCCCACTACTGACTCCAACATCAAACTTCACGTTAAAAATGACCGAGTGCCCACTAGTTTAGCGCGCTAACTTCAGTTAGCAACTCTGATACACATATGTCGTTTGACACCCCCATTAAAACTGTTTAGTCTCATTTTGAAAGACATTGTGATTGAATGACAGAACTGAATGTCGAACAGTCCCTTGACGTGAGGGAGGGAAACTCATCAACAGCAGGAAAATTCATCCGTCAGGTTAAAACATGACTTGCTCGTCTTACGTGTACAATAACTATGTTTTACACCACGTTCACATCCTGCGTGCTGTCCACTGCAGATACACATCCGTTCAACACGTGAACTTACAAACGTTCACAGACACTACGTCTCTCCTACTACATCCTCTAGTCACACAGGTCGGTGGAATACTCACTATGTGATTCAGCGCTGATAAAAGAGCAGTTTACCTCTGCGGGCCGAGCAGACGCCAGCGTCCTGCAGGAGCCTGAGGTGACGGGCAGTGGGAACGGGGAGAACGAGTGCACTAGAGAGGGACGTAAACTGGGGAACGCTAGACTACGGACTAGTTGGCCGTACGGTGGATTCGGATCAGGAGGAGAAAGACATTTGGTTTGATGCTGATTCAATCGGTGGAATTATTCCTGACAGTCAAGACTTTATCTTCACATTGAGTCAGTCACAAACATGGAGGGTCTGTGTTCCCGTTAGAGGCCTGATTGTTTCCAGACAGCGGCGGCAGATGGAAACGGCGCACGTCCTGCAGCTGCGGTCCGACATGTCCTGTATCCATTATGTGAAGAGGAATTAAAGCAAAACTACAATAAAAGGCTCCTTTAGCAGGAGACTGATGGGGGGTGGGCTGACCTTTGTCCTTCATACAGATTATATAAAGGACATATATTTCTATATTTGTCCTTTATTTAAAAAACATGTTCAAGCATCAAATTGTTTTTTCTGTGATCTTTTTCTGAAGACTGATCAGTCTGTGGTGAAAACTCATTTCTCCGTCAGATCACAGATACATCTGATTGGTACAGTTTGATCAATTTGTCTGTCGATCAGTAAATTAAGCTCACTGTTTGGACTTGACTCGAGCTCTGCGGCTGACTCGTGCCGCGGTGGACGTTTCACTGACACGACAGGAGCGAGTGCAACTAGCGCTGAGGTTTAGAGCTGAATCTCGCTGGATGTTTACCGCTTGTGTTGTTTTAGTTGAGTGACATCACAGGTCTCCTGTATGATGGCGAGATCAGAAGATAGTCCAAACTATAACCGGTTCTTGTTTTGGTTTTGTTTTTTCAGTGTCTGGTTCTGCGTTCGCCGTGTGTTCACTGAAAACATTCGGTATTTCTGACCTTTCATTTTGGCGTCTGCGGGGCTTCGGTGTCCCACCTGGACGCCGTTCTCCTGATGGTGCTGGTCGTTGATGGTCATGTTGGCTAAGGAGGCGTTCATGCTGTCTCCAGAACTGTAGGTGTTGGGGGCGTTGTTCATGTAGTCCATGGCCAGTGGTGGGTCAGGCTACAACGGAGGACAACCCAGAGTTCAGAGAGAGGAGACAGGAAGTCCAGGACGTGTCACAAAGAATTTTCACATGCTGACGGGGAAGAGCACCCGCGTTGAAGGGCTGGAAGATGATGGCCGACTTCATGGACTCCTGCAGAACCTTCAGCAGCAAACGTAAACAGACACGGCGTCTGTGAAAGGCGTTTATTTATACATCCTGACGTGGGGTCGGCGCCTCATGTTACAGCATCCCAGACAGAAATAGACCGTTCTGCTCATGTGCACGCTGCCCGCACTCTGATAACGTCCTGAACAAGCACGGACCACCTCTGAACCTCTTTGTGACTTGCAGCACTCGTGCGGTGACTCCTCCGTGGTGACTCGGCACACATGAAGTTGCAGTCCTGACACGCTCCCTTGCCCGGCCAAATCTCACATAAAGAGGATTACATCTCTGATTAAACCCAATCGTCTGGTTACATCAGCGCTTTTCAGCTCAAATCATATTTTTTTCACTGCTCTCGCATACAATCGCTCCCTCTGTCGCGCACGCAACAACACGCAGAGGTCGCCAGCGCAGAGCAGCTTATGGCGTAACCAGCATCAGCCTGCACACTGCTCTTTCCATGTGCGTATCAAGATGCAGATTTACCGACATCTGATGTCGATTTCCACTCTGGCACATAAACACGCGTTAATCTCTCCGACTGAAGCCACAGATGTTTTTCTTTCCCTCGCTGTGGGTCCCTGTAGTATTATTGGCCGTAAAATGTTTGTCCTCTTTGTTGACGTGACACCACCTGATGTCTCTTTACAGGAATGCCTAGGCTGTTGCCATGGTTACTCCACCAATAAAGCCTCTGACGGCACAGCAGGCTCAGCTGCGTGACCTTCTTCCCCACGTCCCGTCATACCTCTGCTGACCTTCATGCTGGAACATCTCAGCAGCTTCAATAAGAAAAAGTGATCAAGATCAGACAAATTACATTTAGGTATGAAAAATGGATTGTAGCATTAATGTACATCTTTGCAAAGACGTAAAGACACATGTGTGTGTGTGTGTGTGTGTGTGTGTGTGTGTGTGTGTGTGTGTGTGCGCTTCTCAGATGGATGCATGAGGGTCTAAGGATGTAAAGTGTCATTTGGACGAGCAGGTGTTCTTGTCAGCTCTACACCTGAAACCTTCAGTCACAGATCATCTGTCGCTGTCCACACTTGTGAGCCACTGGTCACAGTAAGCGTCTGCGAACCCGAACTAAGAAAGATAACGTTTCATTCATTCATACAACAGATGTGCAACCCATCTGCTGCCCCCTGCTGGTCCGGAGTGTAAACTAATCGGCTGAAAACACACAAACAGAAAACCGTCAGTTGTAAGTGTTGGTCTGTCAGCTGGGTCAAACACACGAGCAGAGCGGAGAACAAACCTGTGCAGCTGCATCGATCTCACCCACACCTGGGACCACTTTCGTGGTCATTTCTAGGGCTTTGACGCAGGAACATGATACCCCCATTCTCAGCCACAGAGCTGTGAGTGGCCGAGTGGAGAGCAGAAGAAGCCGTTCTGAGATGTGGATGTTTCACAGCCAACGCAGTGCCAGTGCATTTTAGAGACAAACATGTAGAACTGGACGAGTTGATCTGTTGACAAAACTCTCTTTTAAAATGTGGAGCTACCAATTTACTACTACTGTGGGGTTTGTGTCCCATTGAAATTTGAATGAATAGCGTCCTTATACACGCACGCACACACACACACACACACACACACACAACACTCCCATTGTGATGTTACACATGACAGAATCTAATCCAGAGCTGCACCCTCGGCCAGTGAAGACGATCCATCACACTCTGCATCCGGGAGCTCCGAGTGTAGGAGAGCAAACAAACAGATAAGAACTTCCTCTGATAACTTTATTTACACAAGGACGGAACAACTTAACTTTACTCATGGAGAACGGGAGAAAAAAAAACTTCTTGTGAATATGTTTGGTATCACCACACCAGTCCACCACACACACACACCCCCGACGAGTCCACTGCAAGACAAAAACACATACACACACACACATTTCACCTGCTGCAGAAAAGGAACATGACAGCCGTCTTTGTTGCAGCCTCATGAGGGAGAAGAGGCTCAAAGGTCCGCTGATGCAACTCCTTCCTCTCGGGGGCGTGTGAAAATGTAATCTTGGCAAAGATCCCGGCTCCCGAGCAAAGCACTCAAATGGCTCTGTTAGGAGTTGGGTCAACAGCGGGGTCTGTCCGAACAACTGCAAGCTCCTGCTCCCAGGACACAGTGGTGCAACAAATCGGTGAAAGAATATTTGTGAGGAGTTTGTTTCACTGCCTTTATTAGCAAACACGGGCAAAGTACGTGATGGTCACAAGATGGCCTGCTAGATTTGGCCTTTAGTCTGACACATGTACCCTAAACTGTCTTAGACCATGTTAGACCACCTTAAACTGTCTTAGACCATGTTAGACCACCTTAAACTGTCTTAGACCATGTTAGACCACCTTAAACTGTCTTAGACCATGTTAGACCACCTTAAACTGTCTTACACCATGTTAGACCACCTTAAACTGTCTTAGACCATGTAAGACCACCTTAAACTGTCTTACACCATGTAAGACCACCTTAAACTGTCTTACACCATGTAAGACCACCTTAAACTGTTTTAGACCATGTTCGACCACCTTAAACTAAATTAGACCACGTTAGCCCATCTTGAACCTTCTTAAACCACCATCCTTAATAATTTTAAACCACCTTAAACTGTCTTAGACCATGTAAGACCACCTCAAACTAAATTAGACCACGTTAGACCATCTTAAACCACCATCCTTAATAATTTTAAACCACCTTAAACTGTCTTAGACCATGTAAGACCACCTCAAACTAAATTAGACCACGTTAGACCATCTTAAACCTTCTTAAACCACCATCCTTAATAATTTTAAACCACCTTAAACTGTCCTAGACCACCTTACAACCCTGGAAAATCTTAGACCACCTTAAAGCAGGAAGCAGGAAACTCATCAGCAAATAACAAATGTTTACGTTTGAGCAGCAAAGTGTTTCGGCAGCAGGAAGAATTCTGACCCGTCTCCTCAGAGAGCAGAAGACAAAGTGGAGTTCACAGATGTCAGACGGGTCAACAGTTTTACGATGAGCGCAGACTGACGCCCACACTGACATCGTTTCCGTAACCATGGTTGCACTTTCCTAAACCCTCGTCAGTGTGTCCAAACATCAACCGTAAAGTTGAGTCGAACTGTACCAGGAAACTACAGACAGAAGGATGAATCGACATAGAAACCATTAAGACACAAGGCGACGTCATGAAATATTCAGTTGGTGAGACTGAAGACCAGTACCACATCTGCTAATGAACATCATGACCCCCGAACACACACACACACACACACACACACACTCTCTCACCCTTTCAGGATCTCTCTGATCTGCTCTTATGAAGACAAATTTCAATCCTCTAACTTAAACATTGAAGTTGTTTAATTCCCTTACACTGTATTTTATCTGACATACCCCCCACCACCCCCACCCCCACCATCCCACCATCTGAACCTGATTTCCTCCTGTGCTTATGATGAGTGTGTGTGCCATCTTGAATCGACAGCAGGTCATCTGAAGACGATGGAGATTTAATGGGCTCATGACAACGGAGCGTAAGTGGGTTCATCTACGGGGAACTTTGATTTTTTTCTCCTGGTGATGAAGCTGATCTCAGGAGTTTGGGGTTGATACCGTGGATACCGTGGATGCTGTGGATGCTGTGGATGGCGTTGATGCTGTGGATGCTGTGGATGCTGTGGATGGCGTTGATGCTGTGGATGCTGTGGATGGCGTTGATGCTGTGGATGCTGTGGATGGCGTTGATGCTGTGGATGCTGTGGATGCTGTGGATGGCGTTGATGCTGTGGATGCTGTGGATGCTGTGGATGGCGTTGATGCTGTGGATGCTGTGGATACCGTGGATGGCGTGTGCTGCGTCGCTCAGCTGAGAGTTGAGGATGCTGCTCTCATGCTCGGCTGCCTCTGTTTCTCTGACCTACTTTCCCCTCGTCGTTCCCTCTCTGTGTTCTCCCTCAGCCTCCGGCAGCCGCACACTCGTTCTACCTTCTTGGTGTGAGCCCGGCCCTGCAGTTGGGGGGGGGGGGGGGGGGGTGGGGGGGGGCCCCCCCCCCC
>CAAKHB010003692.1:2500-22584 GCA_901007665.1 Aeoliscus strigatus
TTGTATGCGCATGTTGGGAATCAGGCTTTTCTGCTCACAGTGTGGGAACATCAAAAGATTCTTTACATTTCAGTTCTTCATTACACACGTGAAAGAACGTGTGCAAACTGTTGACTAGTGTCGCTAAGCTAAGCTCATCTTCCTTTAGGTTAATATTTAAAGTGCATGCATAAAAGTGCTCGTAGCAAACTGCTAATAAGTCCAATTCTAATTCTTTCTTTACTTTCTCCACCTGCTGTCTGTTGTGTCCGAACCAACGGTCGGCTCAAGAAACAGGACCACACACAACAGTAGGTCAGAGGCTTAGAACCAGCAGATACGAGAAGCATAGATGTGTAGGTACAGTTTAACCTCAGCTGCTTTATTATTGACTTTGACAAGGCAAATAACGTGTGCACACTGTAGCTCCGTTCCCTGCAGCGCATTAGGTAAAGTTGTAACGGATCTGCAGGGAAGCCGGAGGAAATAATTCTCCCTTTCAAAGCTGCAGATGCCTCAGGTCAAAAGAGGAATTCAAAAAAGAAGACAAACGTGAAAAAGAGAACGATGGGTCGTCAGTTTTCTCCAATATACAGCTATATCTTGGAAATCCAAAGCTGTTCTATTTTCTGTTTCTGTTCTATTATTCCACTAGTTTGTTGCTGTAATAAACCAACAAAACCTCCTGCGGGCTTTGGAGTCAGGAAATGACTTTTCAAGAAGCCAGCTTTCTCTGTCACTTTTTGTTTTTCTTCCTTTTGACGAGCCGTGCCAGCGATGGATGCATTCCTATTCATAATGCAGTTCTGTAACTCTCTGGCACGAGAGGAAATTCTGCTGACTGCACTGGCGTGTCAGAGATCATAAAGCTGTTTGGTGGAATATGTTGTTACCACCTCTACAACATAAAACACCCTTGAAAAGAGCCTGTGTCCCTGTCGATTTCCTGTGCAGATGAAATACCTCTTCTTAATTCGGGAACACACATCACAGTATCATGTGTCTGCCAGGGTAACTCCGCCTAAATCCTCACTGTGCCAGTTTTTACCCTTTTCCTTTGGTCCAGGACCTCTTCCTGTCAGTCAGGGTGAACAGGGAGCGTCTGTCATGTTGTTCACTGGTCTTTCATGTAAAAACGCGTCACTGTCATGTAGACAAGCTGACTCCTGAATCCCTTCACTGCTCGTGTCACCATTCCTGTTTTATCTGATTACATATTCTGTACGTGTCCTGCTTTTGTTTTTGTTTTTTTTCTACCCTAACTACATTACAGTACAAATGTGTGATGCGTTCTGCTCCCCTCCCTCATCCTACGGTTCCTCCTGAAAAGCATTTTTCTAAAAAGCCCTAACATACTTAATGCTCCCAGCAGCCACTCCCACAGGATTCTCGTCTGCAGCCGGGTCACGGAGGGGAGGAAGACTTACATTACATCATAGCTGCTTCGTCGAACTGTGATAGTTGGCTCTGCAGACAAATACAAGAGCCACACAGTGGGATGGTGGTATGATATCAATTTGCAAGGTGGGACAGAGTCGGGTGGGCTAAATGATTTTCTCGGCTCAGCACTGGCAGAGCAAAGTGTAGCGGGGGCTCAGACACAGCTCTTTGTTTGCTCTCTAGCAGACAGGGGGCACTGGGCTGCTATCACGGCTCCTCTGTGTCCACTGCACATTAGACAGGATGGGTTTACAATCAAAGATTACAAACTACACCAACAAAAACAGCGCTGGAGTGGCTCCCTTACATGTCCAGACCTTCTAAGAAGACGAGAGGACAATCTCATTTAGTTCTGGTGAAAGCCACAGATTCATGTTCCTCCACTGAATGGAAGCTCTGTGTCGCTGCGTCTGAGCGAGATGCTGAATGAGTTGGACGTCGTGATAGCTTCGCTTCCAGTGGCGATAGTGATACGGACACACACTCCTCTACCGGACCTGTTGGGCAGAGTGTGTGCAGAGGAGATGCTACAAAGTACTTTTATATGACTGGACTTTCACGAACTCACCTTGCGTCAGTTCACAGGAGGAGAGATTTCATCATCCCACTCAGGGAAAGTGCTTTCAGTCCTTCACGTAGTCACGTCTGTTTCACGTGCACCCCGTTCAAAGAATATTGAAAGTTTCACCTTACCATCTGTAGTCTTTCCTACACTTATCTTCACTTATATTCACTTTCTTATCTCCCTTTCAGTCTGCCCTCATGAATCTGCATGTTTTATGGCATTAATAGTGTCAGACGCCACTTTCGGTCTTCTGCTTTCAGTTTCAATAATTGTCTCTCTAATCCATGATTCTTTTAAACTTCATACACCTTTTTTTTAAAAAATGTTTTGCGTG
This sequence comes from Aeoliscus strigatus, assembly GCA_901007665.1. Taxonomy (NCBI): domain Eukaryota; kingdom Metazoa; phylum Chordata; class Actinopteri; order Syngnathiformes; family Centriscidae; genus Aeoliscus; species Aeoliscus strigatus. The sequence continues at coordinate 4,819 of CAAKHB010003692.1, forward strand.
TTTTGAGATGCACCGGCAGCTCACAATAATAGTGTCCATTTGTAGTAGTATTAAATGAGTATAGGACTATATTCACTATTAATGTTCTACCTTGAGTGTGTGAATTACTCTGTAGTGATATGTAAATGTAGGTACCATGCACCAACTGAGGTATATAAAAGTGCAAAAAAGAAATACAAACTTGATATAAGTAAAGTATCAAATGACAGTGACAGAATCACATAGTGAAAACCTGGACGGAAGTCTCCCCCCCTGTGAGTGCTCTTGTTGAGTGTGTGTTTGATTCATTCTACTTTTAAAAGTCAAGTATAAGTCGAAAAGTAAACAAACACCAATGTAGTAGAGTTGGTCCGATATATTGGAAAGTTAGAACAATAGTAATAACTCCAGGTTGAAAAGAGATCACCGTGTGAAGCTGTGCTAACTAATATTATTTTAAAAGTTAGTCTGCCCAGCTACCTAGAACATTTTGCAGCTGTTCAGGGGAGATTGTAAAAAGGTTTCTAAAGGGAGATGGGTGAAATTTATTCCTGACTGCAGCTGCGCCCTGCTGTCCTCAGCAGCCAGGATCAACTCTATGAGCACGAGAGAGAGAGAGAGAGAATAAAAAGAGGAATGAAGGGATAACACAACAAAACTCACCAGCTTCCTGCTTTGGTTTGGGAGCCACATACAATGTGGTCAGAGGCCTTGGGTGGTCGCAGCCACAGCAGCTTATGTTTCACACAGACTTTTCGTAGTAGATCTCACACAGAGGATTAGACACGGAATCTACTGTTTATTAGCAGTAAATGTGTCTGGGTATTTAACATGCTTGACAATCCAGCCTCTGGAGCAATTAGAGAGAAGTAGAAAGCAGCAGCAGAGAAAATAGAAATTACTGTCATATGTCAGTTAAAGTTGCTTGAAATTCCACCAGCATTTGTGATTGCTGGTGTTCTATCAGCATAGAAGGGCTCCTCGCATGTTTTGGAGTACTGTATGTTTGGCTCAGGATGGGCTAACGCCCAGTTTACCACCAGACACTGAATTCTGGACACAGTGCCACAGGTTTTCTTTCACGTTCCTGACCTTGGCTCCTCTCTTTGAGGTCAACGTGCATTCCCAGCTGCTGCAGCTTGTCCTGTTCACATACAAGATGAGGTTGAATAGCTGCCGCAGATCCACCAGAGCCATGCGAGGACTAACTGGCAGCTAATAACACCCCTCACGTGGCACACACACCTGACTTGGCAGACCATCCATGCCCACTTCCTAAAACGTCAACATAATCCCAGTCAGCATGGACTTCAATAAGCGTCTGGGGGGGATCGCGTAGAGCCGAGGGACCCCGGGAGAAGTTGCCGATTGGAATTTACAGTGAACAAGTCAGCATGATATCCAAATTGGAAAACATGTCGCTGTGACTGACACATCTAATGAATGAATGGCACCGCAATGTATCGCTTTGATTGTGGTCAACACATCTAACAGTTCCCCGATCATCTATGGGACTGTGAACTTGGCAGGAAAGACACTTGAATTTCTCCCAAGTCTGCTAAACACTTTGACAATGGCCCCATTCTGCTTCGGTCCAAATTTGAGGAAAGGGAGGACAATTTGAAAGCTTGTGAGGAGCTGTCAACCACATGCCTCTGGCATTTCAGAGGGAGAGGGAGGGTCGCAGGGGTTGGAAAATGCCTCCCTGAACAAAAAAGCCTTGGTGTCAAATGCCTTCCCCCGCCTTGTAGCTGTACTTCTGAATCTTCCTTGTCCTTTTGTTTAGCTAGAGTGAGCGACTGCAGAAGAATTCATCAGAAGTGTGTGTGTAAATCAGACTGGGCGGGTGTGTTTCATGGTCAAGTTGACACAGAAAAAAAAATAAAAATAAATACAATGGGTCTGTGACACTGAGGAAAACCACAAACTGTTAGCTGCTCGTTCTCAGAGGTCAAGTTAGTGCTAACATTTTCACACATACGGACACGCATCCTTTATCTATTTATTTATTTCAGTTTAAGTTTCAATCATAAGCAAGCTGCTAAGTGGCAGTAGGGTGTGTCCCTCCGAATGCATACCACAAGAGCATGCCTTTGAAACCATCTGATATCTTACTTGTTGCACTTTGACCTTTGGCAGTATGTACAGAGAGTGCACAGCCAGCGGACGCTGCTGCTGCAGCAGCAGCAGCAGCAGCAGCTGTGTGGGCCTATATGTCGAATGCATAGCTGCACAGCTTGTGTCATTACAGTCCACGTGCTGGCAACATAGAGAAAAAATATGACGCTGGCGCATCTTTTCCGCGTCTCGTTGGGAGGTTTGGTCTACTGTGAGTGTACAACGAGCCTCGTCCTGGTGGTAATTCATGGGACAAGTCTCACCAAAGCCATGAACAGAAGGTTGTATTTCTTCTAGGGGTTCAAATTCTAAACAGGATTGTCAGTGGGAACAGAACAGAAGAGCCAGCTCGCCTTCACTTCCAGTTTTGGCAAATTTGTGTTGTCTTCTGGAGACATCGGCTGTTAGTCATGTGGCCAAAACGGCCACAGTCACAGGGTCCATCTGGACCCAGCAGCCCATGTCCCGGTTCCAGCCCTTGTTGCCATGCTGCCAAGGTCCAGCTGTGCACAGGCTCCCATTAACACTGACAGACACCTCTTTGTGTGAGAGGACATAGTATGACCGACTGTAAAAAAGAAAAAAAGGGGGTTGTGTAAAGGAGTGCAGCTAATGGAACATTCAACAAGTGATTAACGAGAATGATGGAGGAAAACGGGAGGGAGGAACTGGTCTGTGTATAATAGTCCAACTAGAAGGGAATGGCTTTGATGCACAGTGCCACTCACATGTGAATTGTGTTGAACATGCCTCCTTTATTACCCTGACTGTCATGAGGAATGCAGGGTCTTTTCCTTGAGATTAAGGATTAAAATATTCCTCTCATCATGACTTGCATTATTATGAGTCACTGTGCAACCATCTGACATTTCTATCAGCGAGCACAAGCTGCATTTTCCCTAATTTGGGGCGGAGGTCTGAAGGAGAGTGCAATACTCATGCCAAGAGAAAATAATTCTAGTTCTGAGTCAGCATGGAAACATGGACTCGTTGCATTTTGAAATTTTTGACCAAAGAAAGACAGCATGACCATGCAGTTGATTGCTTGTAAACCTTATCATCGATCAAGCGGATGTGTTAATGGACGATGTTCTCTCAGAGTACATATAGAAGACGGTGCTTCATTACTGCAAATCACCTTCCTGTTGTGTTCCAAACTGAGAATGAACCACCAGTGTCTGACCAGTAGAGGTGGCGTACTGTTGGAAGTGAAGAGGCTGAAAAACACATCTCTGAGGAGATGAGGAGATGTTTCAGAGAGCGCCACGGGTCTACAGGTCCATCAGCTGGAAAGACTATTCAAAAGTACAAAATGCTTCTTTGATGTTACGTTGTGAGACAGTGTCGCTGATCCAAGGTCTAGCCAGTGCTTCCTCTGCTGGCCTCCCCATGTCCCCTGTCATGCCCTGTTCTGCCCTCTCCTCCGCTCTGCTGCGCACCACATAGTGGCTCCAATGGAATGTGATGACCACGGACTGGACAAAGCCCTGCATTCATGGCCCCTCGTCCCACTCTGGAAGTCTGCAACTGGGAGCCTTGATTACAGAGTGAGGGGTGGCCGGAGTCCGTCCATCCTACCCTGTCCTGTGTCGTCCCCTCAGAAAAGCGTGGGACACACATCGTTAGCTGCAAATGCTAAGATGCAATGCTACATTTCAACTCTGAATCGACAACAGTGGACATGTTCTCATAGTAAAAGAAAGCGCCACATGAGCTGGTATCAAAAATGGTGTTGTTTTGTATCTGTGAAGCATCTGTACATGTGACATCTATTGGAGATCAGATCTCATGAAAGGGAAATAAGGCCTGAGAAGAAGCTGATACCCATATTACTCATATAAGGTAAAATAGAAATTTCCAGAAGCCTTCCATGGGAATTTAAGCTAGGTAATTTTGTAAATATTCAATGAATGGCCAATGAAATGCTGCTAGCTATTTACTAGGTGAATTAATATCCATGTGATATCAATTCTACACATCAAATATATTTATACCATAATATCATCAAAATGTATGTCATTTTAATTCATCCAGTGGCTCAAATGTTTGGCTTCAGGGTCAAGGGTTCTAGAATAACCTGTGCGTGGGACGAAGGCAGCACAGGGCCTCTATACACCTGCATTAAGCAGTGTGCTATGTGCATGTGATTGGGGAATAGCATCGGTATTCTCAAGTGTACTTGCATGAAATCTGGCTGTAATAGTCAAGATTATGTGAAAACATTTCTGTTATAGGCCGTCTTTCAATTTTGTAAATTCCGGTTTATTCCCATAAATTCCTATTAATTCCCATGAAACATTTCCAAGTTTGATTCCCCGAATTATGCAACCCTAATTGTGTCCATAAAAACATAATTATTGATGCTGCTTCTCAGTTGAGGGCAGAGTATTATAAATCCATCAGTCATCTGGTGCCTAACTGTCTGTCCTGTTTCCTCTGTCTGAGACCCTCCTTCAGGATCCATTTGCCTCCTTTGTGTAGGTAATATAACAGACCACTTAGAGCTATCTGTGCCATACTGAAACATGGAAATGCAAACCAGGCTGTTACCATGCAACCCCACATAAATATGCACAAGTCATTGGAGTATTTTAACACATTCTCCACTGCTATGCAACATGTCACAAGTATGGTTACATTCTCATGAATTGTCTATTACAAGTTATTTTTCCCTGGTGGTCTAGTGGTTGGGATTCAGCTTTCACACCACAGAGGAAAGAGTTTGATTCCCGGTCAGGAACATGTTTATGACAGTTGACTATTTTCATCTACAGTACCTACAATTCTGATCAGTATGATAATATATATATATATGTACATCTACATCCAAATAATGTAAGATCCCAAGGGAGCCCCTGTTCAGTCGTGGGAGGTGAGTCTGAAACTAGGGGTGATGATCAGACAACAGGACGTCCCTGTGATTCCCCGTCAGAACGTCTTGTTATCACAGCGGCACATCGCTCACACTGTCATCACATTTAATGCTTTATTTCCTCTCCTGTGGCACCCCTGGTCTGCTTCATGTACAATTCATGACAGAACGTTGGGCTTCAGTGACAGATAGGGATGGCCGGACAGTGTGGACAGAGTGGAAATGCTTCGAAAGACGGATGACCTTTTACCTTTCTATTCTTGATAAGCTGAAGGTCAGTGTAGGAAAAGTGAAGGCTGTGTCAAGGTTGTTGTGGGGGGGTGTGGTGTTAGTGGTGTGGGTATGACACATGAAAGAACCTATTTGTGAAGGTCATAAATTCTGATGTTGCTTCATACCGTATGTGAGGAGAGTATTTCCTGGAGTATTTCCCTTTCCCTTCTTGCTGTGATGTCCTCTCACGCTATCAGAAACCGACTGAACACAACCTTATCACAGACAGGCCTGTTTTCTTCTGCCTGTGGTTGATTTTCTCATGGAGATAACATTTAATACAGATCCCTTTAAACTGATATACTATACTATAATAATACGTTAATTACCATAATACCACGAGTATAGGTGCAAATCTCTGGTACAGCCAGTGCTGCTTTACACTACAGTGACATATCTTTTATGGTACAGCATGGTGTTATGAGACATGTTCATACAAGTGCTTGGTGCTTGTGTAGGTGACAATTGTATTCCATATTATCATATTATTATCTGTAAAAATGTACTGCATGCTTTTACACTGGTGTTGGTTGATTTATCTTATATCCAAGTCTCCAGCTCTCAACTGGTTCTGCACAAGCTAACTTTATTTCCACAATAGCTGGCGCAATACTACGTAAAGGACATTATATACATTAAATACATTACACAATATACACAATATTATACCAGCCTTGTTTTTATCTTTCTCTGAACATACTGTTTTATTGAAAATAAATGCAGTGACCTTCATGTTCTGCAGTCTTTTGATCAGTATGTTGGATACAGTGAGTAAATTAAATTGTGGCTCTTATGAAACACACACTGAAATGAATTAGGTTGGGAGAATTTTTCTGCCTTTTTTCCAGACATTGGGTTTAAAGACATAGCATACCACAGCCCAGTCCATGCAGGAGGTTTGCACTGACTAAAAGTAAATCACGTCTTTGTGTCCTGACCTCTTCGCACACAGAGCAACATATCTTCTACCCTGATGTCTGTTCGCAAAATGAGTGAAACCATGACCTTAATTACACAATTATTCTGCTTTGAGTTCATGCCTCTGTCAACTTTAATCCCCTCACAGTTTAATGTCACCCATAGGAGGGGAAGTGTCTTAAACACGGCATCGTGCAGACCAATATTAAATTAAAAGGCTGATATTTATTAAGTTCTCATTCCTTTGAGCTTGCCAGTCCTCAGTTCAGTGTCACTGTGCTCTAAGTAGAGTGGACAGTTTGCCCCCTCACGTATTTCTACTATGCAGTAATTTGCAACATACTCTCAAGGGCCACGAGGCAGGAGTAAATATAGGCCCCTCTTACATTTCCCTCACGTTCTGAGGCCAGTGGACAGTAGACTGGGGAGCACTTTTTACTGTGGACACTCGCTGCGCTATCTGGGGGGAGGAATTTCGCTTGAGGTCTGGCTTTTCCTGTTTTTTTTGGGCCATATTTATAGCGGCTGAGGTCAGGGTGGGACAGACGTGGGGCGGCCTTCCTCAACCTAGCCATGTTAAGTGATGCTGAGGCGGCAGGGGTGGAGCAATGACATGTCATTCCATTCTAAATCTAAACCTCCATGTTCATGACAATGGAAGCGCATGTATGAGCTGCAAAATGTGGCCTCGAAGCTACAGTACACATGAGCTGAACACTGGGAAACCTCCCATCCAATAAATATCGACCTTTGATATGGTTCCATTACCTGTATAATTCAAAGGTTTCCAGATGTTTAAGGAGCCCATCCGGGTTCCAGTGCTTGTCTGTGTAGTGGAAACCAGGCTATCATCTGTCTAGCCCTACCCCCTCAGATCGTCAGAGTAAAGGATCCTCATTTCCGAAGGTAGTGTAACACAACACAGATTATTATTCCGTGCTACAGGGGTTTGTGCAGCATGAATCATTAAACAGGTGACTGTAATCTATACAGACATCTCATTTCTCATGCGACCTGGAGAACTGAACCACTCTGCCTCAAAGAGAAGTCAGATTGCTCACCAGCTAATAAGAAACAAAACAGTGAAAAATCTGCCTAACATTTAAACGAAAGAACAAAAAGGGGAAATTTGATCTAAAGGACAATGGACAGAATTTCCATCTAGTTTCCTTGACAGATTAACGTGATGTGAGAAATCAAACCATATATAGTAAGAATCGATGAACATGACCTTCTAGCATCAGAGGAAGGCATTACTTAATTTCATACACTGCATTGAAACATCACATACTATGCATTTGGTATTTGTAAACCTTAGAGTAAGTAATAATAAGTGTATTTCAATGAGCACCCACTACTCAACGAAGTGTCATCAATCATCACAACCACCTTGCCAAAATGAATACACACTAACTTAGTAACCTCTCAGTATAATTTGTAACCAAATGAGAAAGTAATACAAAATAATAATTATTGTCCCTCACCGGTTAAAAACTAAACTCTTAAGTTGAATGACATGACACCAGAACTAAATAAATGCTGTTATCACAGACCTCTGCTACGAACCTTAATTACATAGATCGTTTTGACAGGAAAAGAGTACTGAGGATTTACATGGACTCACAATGAAATGTACGTGTAGATGGTGGTGACATTTTGCAATACACTATTCTTTTTCGACAGTGTAAAAGCACCTGCACACCATTGGTCTAAAGATCCCACACAGAGTGCTGCAGTAACCCATGGCTACTGACATTGTGTCAACAGAAATCTTGGACAGGCTCAGCTCCTGTACACTGTGTGCTACCATTGGCTGCCTCCATGAATGACTTGAAATCTATTATGCATGTCAGTTCACCTTTAGTGTGTTCTTGAGCTCATTTCCAGGTAAGCAGCACAGAGAGAAGCCTGCCTTCATCAAGACGTCGACCACCCAGGAAAACCTCTGGTAGGATCTTTTTTCTTCCATAATATAATTTCGAGAAATGTACTTGTGACTCCAATAAAGGTATCTAATGTCTGACACAAACAGAAGCATCCTGAGGACTGTAAATATGGAGCTGATTGGTTCCACGCTGACGGCCACATACTCTCGGCCAAAGACCAGTCACTTCCTCCCTGCCATCTCCACCATGGCATCCAGCTATCGCAACACCCAACCTGCCTTGGCCATGAATGCCAATGCCAACCAGTGGAGGACCAACAGCTATTTCAAGAGCAGCAACCTTGTTCCAAACCCCCCTTCCATACACCGTGAGCATCTAGATCTGGTTCGAGCCAACACCATGTTCTACCCATCCAACAGGACTGCTCTGAGCACTCGCTACACTCCAGACGACTGGTATAAGTCCAACCTAAGCAACTATAGGGAGTCAGAGTCATCCCGGAAGAGTGCAGAGAGACTGAGGAAGGACACCATAAGGCTGATTCAGGATAAAGAGCAACTGACCAGACGTACCCAAGAGAGTACAAGCAAGAACATTGGTGAGCGGCTCAATGATATTGTCTTCTGGAAGGCTGAGCTGAGCCACGAGATTGAAAACATGGTGACAGAGATAGAAGCCATCTCTGAAGTCAAGAAGAGGCTGGAGAGAGCCTTAGCAGAGACGGAGCGGCCTCTTCAGGTGAGACTATACCGAGTAATTTACCCTGTTAAACATGGATAACGGATATTGGAATTTTCAGATTTTCATTTGGGTATGTACCATGTCTCAGAATGTGTCATGGTATCTGTGGTGGGGGTGCTTCGCTCGTAGAAACAGCCTCGTTGCCATTTAACCAAAACCTGCACATGCGAGAAATGAAGCCGCGTTCTTACTGGGTGATACTTATCATGCGATCATCTCACTGGCCATAGTCCACTCACTAGATCAGCCTGGACATCTGATGACAGTGGCACCTCTGCCATGGTAAGATCAATTAGCAGGAGGCTTTTCAAGGTACTTCTACAGGTAACTGGAGAATGTAGGTGAAACACTGAATTACACATACAAGCCGTTAGCCAAAAACGAGTAAGGGAGTGTGCAAATACAAGTTTGATTATTTAACACTATTAGAATTTCAATTCAATATGAATGATATATTTATTGTTAGGGAGAGATTGTGGTTTATAAACAGGACACATTTTTACATTTTCTGGAAAAGAAATGTACCTACCTTGATATGTAAGAAGCCCAAATGATGTGCCCTGTGGGTTCCTCATATACCACCACTGGGTGGCAAGTGGCTCACTGAACCCATGTTGCTCTGCACATTTATTTTTATTATACAGTGATACATGATTCCCACAGTGTGTTGTGTTGTTGGACTCACTAATAATACTTTTTTTCTATGATCACATTGTGAACAGGTGTCTCAAGAGTGTTTGTATCACAGAGAGAAGCGGATGTCCATCGACCTGGTGCATGATGATGTAGAGAAAAACCTTATTAAGGTAAATTCAGAGCTGCGGTGTGAGGGCACGCAGTGCAGCATGAGACAACAAAGGCAATAAGCAGATTGTGACTCTTTCATGTACCTGTGCCACAACCAGGAAGTGGAAGTCATTAAGTCATGTCAGGAAAAAATGCGGCGTCATCTGGACAGAGCCATTGCTCAGCTAGCGTAAGTCAGGGTCAGCTGATGCATATTACAACATGCAGGATTCTATCTCTCCTTTCATTTATTCCTGTGGGTTTCTTAGGTCGAACCGAGCAGCCCAGCATGAACTGGAAAGAGACATGAATGACAAAGTAACGGCTCAGCGGATAGACGACAGGTGTCATCACCTGAGAAACACATCGGACGGAATCGGCTATTACAGAGGGATTGACAGACTCGACCCTTCGTGAGTAAAATCAAATTGTCCCGTTTGATCTTATTACAACACCGTCTTACTGTTTTAAACTAACTCAAAGTACTACATAAGATCTTCAAGTATAAATTCAAATGTCAGTCAAATGTGTGTTATTAGGCCACATGTTACATCCTACATTTACATTTCAACATTCTAAATGTGTTTTGTAGACGTATCTAACAAAAGCATGAATTTACAATGAGTGCAAATTGTGATGAACAGAGAACTGTTATAATCTGGTTCCTTTTTTTTTTTTTTTGCCAATTGTTCCCATCCTCTCCCTCCGTTTTAAGCCTCTCTCTGCCGGACTCCTGGTCGAAGTTCACAGACGACAACATCCTCCACTCTCAGAGCCAACGAGCTGCCTCCCACAAGCTCAGGGATGAGATTGAAATTCTGCTGAGCACCACATCTAGTGACATGTGGAACCAGTTTAACAGCGTCAACGTAGCCTTCACGAGCCGCATATCAGAGACAGCTGACACAAAGCACAGCCTGCAGACACACCTCGCAAAGGTCACCAGAACATGTTGGCTTCATATAGCAATTTACAATACAATCCCATTTCTGTGGTAAAAACCATATGATGGCGCTCAATCAAGCTTTTCAGTTTCCCAATTTTGTTTGGTTTATTCATTATGTCCTCATCTGCCGATGTTTTGTTGAACAACTGAAAGGAAAAATGAAGTAGGTTTAAGGAGGCACAAGGCTCCACATTAAGGAAAAAGGCACAACCCATTCAACCCCTTCCATCAGTGGGTAACTAAATTTTCCTCTTATTAGGAAGATATCATATGCTTCTCTTTACATCATCGCTCGCCAGAAACAGAAACTGCGTTCTGTCAAAGCGCTATACAAAGCCCCATCTGCTGTAACATTGTCTTCATTGTCAAGACAAAAGAATCCTTTGTTGTCCACTGCATGGCTTATATGGCTCCGTCTGTCTTTGACGGACTGCATGCATGTTTACAATAAGACATTCCAATCTAAAGAGGGAAATGGTAGCTTCATCTTCCATGCTTGTGCCATACATTGAATCCTATTGTTCCCGGGTACAGCTTATACACTGAATCCAATTCAGCTGGCAGCAGCTGTGCAGCAAGAGAAAACCCAAGAAAATGTCACTGTAAATACTAGTAGCTTACTTGAATGATATCTAGAAGTAGAGGTCTAAACTGAGCATACCACTGTGTTTCTCATCTTCATTTAAACAATTTACTTGCCACGAGACAGGAGTTGATTGTTTTCTTGCCATTTTCCTTGCCCAGACTTTGCAAGAGATCTTCCAGACTGAGATGCTGATTGAGTCCCTGAAGAAGGCTCTGAGAGACAAAGAGTGCCCTCTGAAAGTTGCTCAAACCAGGCTGGAAGAAAGAACCCGCCGGCCCAACGTGGAGCTGTGCAGGGACAGCCCGCATCACAGGTAGCGTGTTTCTTTCCACAGTCTTGTGCCATCAGAAAAATGTCTTCAACATGGCAGGAAATGTTATTACATGTGGCTCCTAATCATGCAGCTTCCTTGTGGCAAATTTTACTTTCCATTTCTTTCAACCTTGCACACTGAAGAAGAAAACACTGCTGCTCTTTATCCGTCATCATTTAGACTTGTGAACGAGGTGAGAGAGATCGAAGACACCATTCAAAAACTTGAGGAAAGGCTGATGGAGGCTGAAAGCACTCTTCAAACACTGGTCAAGACCAAAGTGACCCTGGAGCATGACCTTTCCATCAAGGCCAACTCGCTCTTCTTGGATCAGGAAAAGTGCATGAGCATGCGCAAGAGCTTTCCCAGCATGCCTCGTCTTGTGGGCTACACTTAAGTGTTGAAAAGGACCGAGAGTTACTCACGAACAATGGAGATGCATTGAGTGACTCACAGGTTGACGTAACAAAATGACCCAATTCTGTCTTTTATTCATTATTATTTGTGACTCCACGATGTTCCTGTTGTGTACACGCAACAGGTATGGAAGATGTAAAAACCTGTCGACAAATTGTCACAACACAAGGTTTTTAATTAGGTTTGCAATGTTTATTAAATTATTGTTGCTTAAAGCTGCAGCAAGGACTTGTCAGACAGACATTCCCCATGGATTGGATTGGCTGTTTGGCCCAGGTGGTGGTAGAATTTTACAATTTACTTTTAGGTTGTTTGAATATCTAAGATTATCTGCCTCATCTAACACGCTCAGAATATTTGAATAAGCAGCTTTACTGCAGCTTTAACGCTTAAATGTTGTCCATGATGTGAATGTGAATTTCTCCTGGAGATGAATAAAAGTATCTATCTATCTATGATGTTATGTTGTGTAACAGACATACAGTATGTGAAATACAGTGTGGCTTTTCTTGCACAACATCACAGCAGTCCAGTGGAGCACAAACAGCAATCATAGTAGCACATGTGACAGTAATCTGCAAACAAACTGCCGAGATTAACTCAGAGCACTGCAAGAACAGAAAGACAAACACGACTGTGATGGCTCTCTTAGATCTGTCAGCGTCAACTGACCTGAGCGTCACCTCAAAGGAGCAGTTATTTGACAGGGAAACTCCTTGAAAACACCCTCCATTCAGGTCCGGTTAGTACACACAGAAATATGGATGTTTTTATCACCATCTTCTTTAATGGCCGGTGGGACCTATTACTCATTACCTCGCCCAGAGGAGGAGCTGGTCAAATAAGATAAAGTAGAACAACCATGTCAGAGACATTCGTCCCCAACATTCATGAGCCATCTAGATAGTCAACCATGATTTGCACACACAATTTAAGATGTGTCCACAATTCAGTATCTTATCCCCAGAGCCAATGACACACACACACCCGCCACGCACACACACGCACACACACACACACACCTATCTGGGACCAAACAGAAAAAGCACTCAGTGTGTGTATATGTGTGTAACTTGCACTTTGATTGGGTGTAATGTTTTACAACCGTATTGTAAGTCACAGTGAGTTGAGCAGCTCTCTGCTGTGCTGCTGTGCAAACATCATTGTGTTTAACGACTACAGGAGGTCTTTGCCATGGTTTCCGACATGTATGTGTGTTTCGTGTGTGTGTGTGTGTGTGTGTGTGTGTGTGTGTGTGTGTGTGTGTGTGCGCGCGCGCGTGCTGGCCCTAAATAATTGCTCTCCTGGGTCCAAGAACATTCCGGTGCCTAGTATTGCAAAGAAAGGCCCCGTGTTGTCTCGCTAACATCAAAAGACTTTCTGCTATCTGTCAATATGTTTTATTATGTGGTGATGAGTGCAGAGAGTTTAGGATTTTCTCTCCCCATCTGTCCCTTTTGCTGTCCCCATCTACTTTAAACTCGCTCCCATTTTTATGATCTTGTCAGTTTATACATCACAACATGACATCACAACATTTTTCAACCTTAAAATATATCATTAATGTTGCTATTTTTCTAATTGAGTTATATTAATGAACACATCCAATTACAGATAATAATAATAATAATGATGTAACGATGTACATTATGTAATGGTAGCCAGTGGATACATTGCTGTACTAGCATGGACTCTCCTCAGCATTAAATCGACATTCAGTGCCTACTGGCTGGCAGGCAATGCTCAGTGTTACCAACAGTCACTGTTGGCTGTCCTAAAACTTGCTAAATGTTGCCATCGCCTACTTTGTACAATTTATAATTTGTACATAACTGGTAATAGCTGCTGTTGGAGAGAGAAACTACACCGTGGGAGAGAAAAGGTGAGTATGCCGCTGAGTATATTTCAGACTAAAAATAGAGGGTCTCCTCTCTGCACTGAATGCCTATAAACATTTTGGAGATCAGAAAAAAATCTATAGATGCTTTGACAAAAAAAGGCACCAACAACATATGGAAAATTGCCAGATTTAGTGACAACATTTCAGAGTTAGCAATACAGCTCATAGTGGATTCTGGATGTTGTAGACTTTAAGAGAAAAACCACAGGAACTTCCTCTGTTTTGGTTGTGCCAAAATTATTTGTGTCTTTCTCTTGCATAGGCAGACTTGTTTTATGAAAAGTCCTTCACCGAGGGGTAAAAAACACCTCAAAGTGGAAGTTGTTATGCGTTTGAGGTTTCAGTTCTGTTTTTAGATGGGACACAAATAGGTCCTCCTATTTGACCTCCTCTACCACCCCCGCATATGGGGAATGTACGATGGAATTCTCTTGCAGTCCAAACATATTGGTGGACTATTTTTAATACCTACTCTTTATAGATGCCCTGTGTTCCATCATTTTATTTTTCTTACCGTACCACCGAGCTAATTGTGGATCACTTGAGACTTGAGTAAAGTAATTGCAAATTTCCTTGTCAATGTAGAAAATGGATCAAAGTTTAAACAAGGACACATTTTAACAATGTAGTTCTTCTACATGTGATCAAATTACTTAAACTTAATTAAATTATTTTATCTACAATATTACAATATTTAATTGCAATATTCACATGAATGTCTTATTAATTATATTTTTGACATGCAACACAATATCTTCAGTAGTTTTATGGGTTAGACATTGCTAATCAACCCCGCAGACAGAGAGGAACATTATTATCCACACAGAGCTCAAACAGGATTGAGCACTAAACATTCATGGGAACCCACTCTTCCTGTGGGATTTGGATCAGCGCCATGGCTCCAATCCTCTCAAGAGGCCATTTCATTGCTCCATGGTTTGACTGTGAAGTGTCTTTTACTGTAAGCAAGACTTAAGTTAGACAAAAAGTCATTGCGTAAGGAGCCTGCTGCCAAACACAGGAAGCTGGAGAAAGGACAGATAAATGTCATGATATACTATGTGGTTGTCTATCCCAACCGGCAAACTAACGCTCGCTCTGCCTTTGTGGCTTTGTGTGCAGGATCCTCGCTAACACGAGAAATCTTAACTCACGAAACTTGCGTTCAATCAACTTTATCTTCCTCCCAGCGTTCTGTACATAACTGGGGAGCCCCGATAAGGCTGGAGAAGCCCAACTGTTAACCATAGTTCAGAAGTCAGACAGTGACATGTAGGAGACATAATTCTTGTAAGTGTTTGTGTGATTAAGTGGAATCCAGAAACAGTGATCTGTGAGTATTTAGATTCTTGATAAAAAGAGAGAGTGGGTTGATAACAGTGCACAGGTCAAGATGTTGCCAGAGTGAAATGCTGTATTCTGATTTCAAGCCAAAGTATTATATTCTATATTCTAGTCCTATTTACAGTATATAGCAGTTGCCATGGAAAATAAGCATTGTATAAGGAAATATGCCTTCTCACCAATACGTGAAATTACACATACGTATTTTTGCTGCATGACTCATCTTGTTCCGTTGATAACAAATTCACTGACCCATGACAATGTGTCATGGGCACTTTTGAACTTTAGATGTGTGGCTTTGATACCAGATTGTCCTCATAACAACTGCAATACAAATGTAAGGTAACAGCTAAATTCATCGAGGTTACAGTTTAACTGCAGTGAAAGTTCAAGTTAGAATCAGGATTACACAGTCAACTGAAGCATTTTTTGTGACTCATGAAGGGAAAATGGGATCTCTTACATCCCCCCCCTGCCCTGAATGCCCGTTCTTACGCTGAACTTAGAGTGACTGACCCGGAAATCACGGTGGTGCTTTATGGCGCTGGAAACTAGCTCAGAATTTTGAGATGAGATGCCACTGCAGATGTGAGAAGACGTCCACTTATCCCTTGCTGAGTGTAATGTCAGCTAGCATGTTCACATCACCATTTACCTAGAGCAACTGGACCAAGGGTCAAACAAATGAGAAAGTCCGTTTGTAAACCGTTATAGTATCCAGCACATCTCCCCTACACTCTTCACATAGTGTTACAAGTTGTGCGGTACTATTTTGCTGACACATCAGGAGAACTGAAGGAATCCTGCTGTTACAGCCTGTGCCAGCAGAGGTTGCCTCTGCTGAGAAAAGATGATAATCATATTGTTTAACATGTCCTATGACAAGATGGTGATGACTCTCAAAGTACTTGATTCTGGAAATGAAACCATCCACTTTCTCACTGGTTAGATATCATGAATATGTCGACGCACCCGTGAGGCGGCCTGGGCTTGTATTTGGATGATCTGTTTCTGTACTTTAGGATGACAGGCCCTTTGTTTTGGCTGATCTGATTAAAATGTGATGACAAGACGAGTAGCTGAAATTGTCTCAGCACACAAACAAACACTGTTCACCTTTCGTCCTCCCAACCCCCGCTTGCATCTTCTTGGCGTCCTAATGTCTACTTCTGTCTCTACATTTACTTGTATCCCTTATTTATACTCAATGGTTGTAGGCATCATGTGTTCTTCCTTTGACACTTATGATCTTGTGCGTTGTACGGCGTTTTTGAATGTGTTCGATGTGAAAACAGTGAGGTAGATGTGGCCAGAGGAGTCCCGTGTGACTTGTGAAAGGGGCCGTCCGACTCAGCAGTAGGAGGGAATGTTTTAAAGTGCTGCACCTCACTGAAGTGTCAGACAACCGCACTTCACATTCTGACGACAGGGCACAAGAACTGACTCACCTTTGACCTGCCACACTTGACACAGGAGACATAAAGGCCCATTCCTTGGACGGGGATCTGTGTACGCACAGGCCTTTCCCGACCTGTTTGGAGCTTCAGCTGGATCCACTGTCTCCAAGACAAGCTGCCACAAGCTGAAAGTGAGTATGACACAGACATTCAGCACAGTGTTATAGTCAAAAAATGCTAAAACACAACACACAAACAGAAGCATCACTTATGACTGTGCTGGCATGTGGATGGAGTTACTGCAACTGAATCGCATCTCTGCCCCCTGGCCGACGTCCCATCTATGGGTTTGGTATGCACTTTAACTGTCTGTCGTGCTAACTTGTAGATACGTCATGTCATACTAATGGCTGGAGGGGTGACATGATAGAGGTTTTTCCAGATGTAACTTTATTCAGTATCTCAGTCTGAATGTTTGCTATGTGGCGTTCCCCACAAAGTTTGGACCGAGCGCCAACTTCACAAACGCATAAACTTAACACTCCCACTCCCATCTACTCAGCCCACTGATTGTCAGTCTTTTACAAACATGTACATATAAGGGATGGAAATAGACCGAGCGCACAACTGTACAGCAACTAGCGCAGCTACTGTAAAGTTTTATTAAGGAGGTCTCTGCGGAAACCTTCACTGTTCACACCAGTTAAATACACAACCGATACACAATGTCACAATCCTATCAGACAAAGAGTTGCTTGTACACACCTCAGGCAAAGACTGTCCCATACTTTAAGCAGTGGGCGCACTCAAGAGCCACATGCCGGTTTTGTGTGTGCACATGTGTCACACCACAGCAGAAAGGCCTCCATTTTCATGTGAGTGTGAGAATCCCATGGTCATTCAGGAAGTGTGAGCTAAGTGATGCAGAATAGAGTGGATGTTGACAGGAGGTTATCTGGGTCCTGAGAGCACCTCTTCTCTCCCAGCAGCAGCAGCAGCAGCAGCAGCAGCAGCGTGTTTCCTTGTGTGTTGAAGTGATGGGCTTTTTGTACAGGATGTAAAATGAACATTTTCCAGAAGTGAAGGATTACAAGTTTGAGGACTTACAGACAGAATATTTCCAGTCACAGCTTTATCTGCAACAACAATTTGAACATGTTAAGCGAAACTGCTTCTGCAGTCAGTCCTGCATATTTGTACTTTGCAGTTGAAGGGGGAATAAATGTCAGTTCTGCTTCTCTCCTTCAATTTCCTGGAAAACCCACCCATGTTCACATGTCTCTCTGTGTA
>CAAKHB010003692.1:25530-35547 GCA_901007665.1 Aeoliscus strigatus
GGGGGGGGGGGGGGGGGGGGGGGGGGGGGGGGGGGGGGGGGGGGCAGTTCTGCAGTCAAAAGGGCTTTTTGAGGCTTTGCTGAGCAATCACGTTCCTCTTTTGTGGGGTGTGACGAGTGAATCATAATGGTTCTTTTTGAGACAGTGGTTGTCTTAGGATTGCTGTCGTCTTGGATACACAAACACTGGTATTGAATTGATGACGCCTGGGTGAGAGATAGCTCTCTGACACGGCTATCACATGCTCAGCTTCATTTAAACATCACATCCTTTCAGCCAGGAAAATGACTTCATAGAATTTACTTGCTCTAAAATTAGATACCAAAGAATAATGTCTTCTGCCCCCTCCTCCACTAGGTTGTACATAAACATAGCAGGGTTGCTCTTGCCAGGACAATAGAGTGCTGAGCCTCAGAATAGAGGACAGCAAATATAAACAGTCAGTTTCCTGTTTGGAACAGCACAAAACTTTCTGCATACAGCATTCATGCAGTGTGAGTCATTCTTACTTTTTAGTTATCATCTTTGAAGGTGCCACATGATAGGAAATGTCCCTTTTTAGATGTCGACATATGGGACACAACACATACTGCCTGTATTCAGTGGTTGTCAGAGGACAGGGATGGAAGATTTTGCTCATTTTTCACAGTTATCATGCAGTATAATCCAACATTGAATATTTTATGGATGGATATTTACAGTAAATAACCAGGGTGTCGAGCTCCCATTCATATCTCAACTTAAACTGGTGAACAGAATTTACTTGAATTATATATAAAGGAAGAGCCCATGCTTTATATTTTTTCATGTACAGTGTGAAAATGTGGTTAGTCAAAGTAGTAAATTATGCATGAGGACTTGTGTCCATAATGTCAGTGCCCAACCCATGAAACCATACCATTGTTGGGATTGGCGTAATGCAATTGAATCGATGGACCTCAGATGTGGAATTAGTCTTTGTTTGTGAGCAGGATGCATTCACTTGAAGCCGCAATAAAAAGTTTCACAAAGTGGTCAGATGTATTTGCTGATTCTTGAAAGTAACAAGGCAGAGAGCAAACTCAGGCTGTCCGAAGAAATTTGTGGTCAAGCTTCCTGTCACATCACAGCAGAAGTGATATGATTTGGAGAGGGTGCCAAATTGGTAGTTAGTTGTCATGGCTGGAAGGAGCTGGTAATCAGTGAAGTTCAAGAGATGTGTGAGTTTGCCTCTTTTTGACCTTTGGTGTTCATTACTGGAAGAAGGATAAACTCCAAGAAGGAAATCCTCTCATAGATCAAGGCACCAAACAGGACACACATAGCTTAACATGAATAAAATGAGACGATGGACAGAGATAGAGATGGAAAGTCTTTCGGTAACCTGAGAGGGGCAGCACAGATAACCCAGACGAGAAATAGACCCTGCGTTAAAATCCTGAGATTCCTGGAATGGTGGCACGAATCAAACCCACCAGACACAAACACATAGTCCGATAGATAGCACATGATAGACGGCGCTCTGTATGCCTCATCAATACAGGTGTATAATGGGTTAAGTTTGGCCTCGGAGGACGAGACAAGACGATCGATGCAGTACATTTAGTCATAGGTCCTGTTGTGAGGGGCGCGCAGAGCTTTTAGAAACAGGATACCCTGGTTTCATCATTATGGGTCCATTATATATTCCCAGAAGTGGAATATATCATTGTGTTTTTTGTTGAGCGGACGTTTAGATTCAGCAGAGGCATTGCCAGCCACAGACGTTTGGCCCTACCTCTTATGATCAATGTTGCATTCTGGCTAATCATGACTAAGGGTCAGTAATTGACAGTCCTTCCTGTCTCTCTCTTCCCCCCCTCCAGAGTGGATGCAGGCAGTCCAGGCTCTCATGATCCTGTCCATCATCTTCAGCTGCCTGTCTCTCGTCCTCTTCTTCTGTCAGCTATTCACTCTGCAGAAGGGTGGACGCTTCTTCCTCACTGGAACCTTCCAGATCCTTGCCAGTGAGTTCACTTCCTTGCAAAACCTTTTCCAACTTAAATGTTATCAATATAAATGATACCCTTTGTTTTTGTCATTACTGGTTCGACTACTTTATAGTGTATGGCTGGCAGCTGTCCCATCAGTCCAAAGCCCAAATATGCAAAAAGAGAAAGGCTGCAAATGCATATAAACATAAATGCATCTTTATCAAGGTCTTTGTCAAGTCCAGCTTTATATTGAACAAGCCCGTGAAATGTCCGACAATAAAATGGCATGAGAATCAATAAATCAATAAGAGATGCTCACGCTACATCTTCTGTGATAGGGAATGGAATTATAAATATATGTTGCACTTGACTGTTATACTCGATGTCCTGTGGCCAGAGAGAGGCTCTACTGCCAGCCCCCCAGTGTCCCCCCTTGGCAGCTCTTTCCATAATCTTAGGTTTACTCACTATACTGCACCAGCACATTACCTGGCACTCAGGTGCTCACTCAGCATAACAGCAGTGACCCTGGGAAAAACCACCAGATGCTCAAGCCGAAATATCAGGAAGGCTGGCAGATTATATTTTAGATGTATTTCACAAACTGCCTCTTAGTTTTCAGTTGTTCAGTAACGTTTCATTAAGGTACATTTAGTCAGATAATGTTATACCTACTTCTTAACAGTATTTTCTGATAGTTTCTGTGATGTTACACAGTTAGCTAACCTAGCTGGCTACTAAAATAAAGGGAAGCAATGGAATGGTTTGAGGAGGAGCATTTTGGTTCGCCTTTCTTATTCTTCTCTGCAAGTTTTCATTCCAGCCCAGCTAATGCTAGGTTTAAAAGAGTGAAGAGGGCGATAAGTTACCTTCACACAATGGGACACTGACAGCTCGACCAAATTCATGCATGTAAAACAAGAGCCATAGTAACGCAATGAGAGGTTGTGAAAGTCATTGCTGGTACAATGTTGCAAATGGTTGTCGAAGCCATTGAGCATATTATTAACTAAAATGAGAATGTAGCTAGAGAAATGTTACAGTACATTGTGAAGAAAAAAATATGTAGAATAATAGGACAAACTTGAGACACTATGTGAATTGTTGCTGTCTGAGAAATCTGACCTGCTTGCCTGACCACTGCCGCCAGGAAGCAGAGCAGAAAACACAATCCTGCAGTGAAACATGAGATAATAATTGAACGATCGGAGGGATAATCACTGTTCTCTGTGTGTCCTCGATGCAGGTTTGTTTGTGATGAGTGGAGCAATCATCTACACGGTGATGAGTCCGGAGTGGGTGCCGAAGACGGCCTCGTTCGGCTACTCCTACATCCTGGCGTGGGTGGCCTTCCCTTTGGCACTGATCAGCGGACTCATCTATGTGATCTTGAGGAAGCGAGAATGAGCCGTCACGCCATCCCAGTGTTCCCAGTTACCCCATGCCCAACTGCAAATGTCACCCCCTACCCCAAAGTATAATTGTGGATGCCTGAGTACCCATGGGGCCACCAGAAGTGGGAGGGAAGGGGGGTTAACACCAAAAAACCTGCAAACCAACACAGAATCAACCAATACTGTCTCAGTTTCAAGATGTATATAGTATCTATGGTTTAAAACCTATTTATAATAACACTTTTACATATGTGTACATAGATTTTGTGTTGCTGTCAGACAAGTTTAGCTGATTAAGTGCCTCCCCGTTTGTTTGTAATGAAGTAATTAGATGCTATTTTGTTGTGTTAAACTTTTTTTTTGCCAAAGCATTAATAAAATGAAAAAAGTACATTAACCAAAGTGCATGTTTAAACATAGAAGGTTTTTTTGTTTGTTGATTTGACTGGCTTGCTTTACAAAAAGAGTGGTAACATCCAAGGATATAGTGTAGCCATGAAATGAAATATAGATTTGTTCCCTTTCTATTTGTGACTTTTCAAGCTTTGAGTGTTTTTATTCTGGGTATTTTTCTATTTCTTATTTTCAACAAAAAGATGGTGCTATGTATTTATCATTCCTATTAGTGATAGCAAAATTTACAACAGTTACTTTGTGCTTGTCAAAAGCTTGTCATTACTTCAAGAATCAGACAGAGGTGCTGTACACTGCGCCTGACTGCTTCGTAAGGGAACACAGCCTATTTCACATTGCAGTGTGTGATATTTTTTTTTCCCCTCATCGGCTACTGTATGAAATAAGTAAAGAACTTTTGGGTGGTGTATGGATTGAATCAAAAGTCATTTGGAGTAATCAGTGTTATTCTGACAGTATGTAAAGAGCAGTTTTACCCCTCATTCTTACCTTTTGTGTGTGTATTTGTGTCCAAGTCACAGGAAATTACCTATCAAAATAAAAAAAAAAAAAACTAACATTGTTGGTATTATAGACTTAAAAATATATCATTGCCAGAGAAAATGCATTGAAGCCATATGAGAAAATATGTGAGGAAAGGAACATTTGTATCAAGACGTTTGAAAGGGCAGAAAGGTTTGCAGTAATCATACAAATGTCTCTTTCACATACTTGAAGTTTGACATGCTGCAGTCTTTGCTCACTAGATATTTTGCTCTTCCACTGTATACAACACTGTTAAATGTTGTGCATAACAAATGTTGATGATACTCTAGCCTAAAACACAATAAAAACTACTGTCACATTATTTTTTGTGTATTCAACGAGGGACTGGAATCACTGTAAGTTACTGAGTTTAGAAATGCAGAATTTTAAGTTGCCATGTCTGCCTTTAACAACATCTCTGGGCTACCAAAGCGTCAAGAACACAGTTTTTCTGATTTGTATCGATAAGTCTGTGCCACAACACAACTGGGCTGCAGCATGCAAAATGTATTTCCTGTGTACAGTCCGTCTGACCACCTTTACAGTACCTAGCAGATCAAATATGTTGCATTGTGCATGCAAATGCTACACGGCAACTTCTGTTACACACACTGGGGCAAAGGCTGATGCCCGATGCCAGATATTCCAAACACGCAGCTCATGTTTCAGCTCATGTGGATCGTGTCATTAAAAATAAGATGACTTGGACATGTTTTGAACACTGTAAGCGAGTGTCTGTCCACCACTGACATGTCCTGCAAGATCCTGCCTATGTTGTGTTGGATTCATATTCACTGTAGACTGATCTTTGTGCTGGGTTCAGTTAGAAGAGATTGCCTCTAATGACAACTGCCCACTCGTTTGTGTTTGTCATGTTTACACCTAAACTTCCAAATGCTCTTGATGTTACCAAAGCTACTTTAATTTGATTCATTAAAGGATGTTTCTTACCACCACGATGGAGGTTTTGTGTCGTTTTATCACATGTTTGATGTGTTTTTATATGAGATACACATTCCTTTTCTTAATAATTTAATCTGATAATGGTATGTCCTTTAAAAGGTAGCCAGTTTCTAATGCACATTTATTGATTAGAGGCCTCTAAATAACCACAATGAAAACACTGACACACACTACTCAAAAGGGATGAACTGCATTCTGCACTCCTCTGTACTTTTATGATACAACAGCCAATGTAAATAATGTCCTATGCAATACCACCCCGTTGTGGATACAGCAAGTAACAGCAACAACTAACACCTATGACACGGCACAGTCCAACACTGCCTCTGTGTGGTTGAAATTCAGTACTACATCATCAACCAGGCTGTTCTGAGAGAGTGGGAGGACAAAATGGCTCCCCTGGGTTTAACAGACCATCTTGCTTATGGAAATGTGTTAAACCTCATTAACTCAACGTACAACCATTAACCTTTGTCTAGAGCTCAGCTTGTTTGTGAGGGTGGATACAGTCTGCTATTAGTACACACACACACACACACCATACATAGAGGTGATCACGCCTACCTGTCTGCTCTCTGTTCATCAGGCTAATGAAGACTCCTCCTCCGCAACCATTGTGATGGATTTTAGGGTACAACGCATCATTAGAGATAAAGTCAGACAACCGACTGATTTTAATTCACCATTTTATGCAATGTTGCAGTCCACCTTCTAACAATGCACAGAGATGAACAATATGTCAGTTAGAAAACTCAACAAGGACATTGTTGGATACAAGGAGGTCGACTCTTCTGTTCCAAGACTCAGCAGCATTTTTTCACCTGAATGACACAGGGTTCTCCTCGTACAACCATATTGTGCGGGACAGAGAAGATGCTCCAGCAAAGCCATGATAAAGGCTGTATGTCTATGCTGTAAGTGGACGTGGTCCATGCTGTCCAGTCTACCTCCCCTAAACATTGTGTTTTCGGTAAAGATTTACCGCATTCTTCGGCTAAGGCCAAAGTCCTAGGTATGCAGGAGAATATTATCCTTCTTTATTTATGTATTTTACTTTTCATGCACTGTTAATGCATGTTATTCATTGACTAACACCCTCATATATCCATGCACACAGAAATACAGCAGACAGACCCCTGTGTTTGGCTGCTACCTTATCTTCTTGGGCAATGATCCACTGTCCACTTTAACACAGAAAAAGCCCAAATCAGTGTATCACCTCTATCCAGAGTTGAGTTTTATTTCGTGGATCCACACATCAATGTGAATTTCTCTCAGGAGATAAATAGATAGATAGGAGAGGTAGATAGACAGACAGACAGACATTTCATTAATTTATGGATCACAATCAGGGGCTGCAAACATAAGGTCCATCTTAATCTGTCACAGCTTCTTCTGGGGGTGCTTGGGTGCACGGTGACAAGCACAAAATCGTTGGGCCGGTGGGGTGGAGGGCCACAGATGTAATTAAGGCTCATGAAATGCAAATGGTGCTTTATTTAAAGGTTTGGAGCTGGGGAGGAGGGCTCACTCTTTCCTGGTCTTGCTACCATCTGCTTGCTATCACCACCGGTGGAAGGACCTCTGGGCCTCGGTAATTTGTAGTTTTAATAATTTTCTCCTTCAGCTGGAGAACAAAGGAGGAAATGGGGCTGGAGGGGCTGAAAACGTGCAGCTGGCTAAAATCACATTTGGATTAGGTGGTCAGATCACACAGATATCGGATCTCTTACACTTTAGCATGAGCATAAGCACACGCAAGCATTAGTTATTCTCTCCCTTCCAACCGCACACAATACTCGCTCAAAGATGACCCTGAGCCGAGGTGTACTTCAAGCTGACTGAATATAAAATTCCCTGAGGATGTGACGTAGGAAAATGATCGCTCGCCGCTGGGGGCTGAGCTATAAGCTCCGGCACAGATTCAGGCCCTAACCTTCCCTGGTGCGCCGTTCAAAGGGTCAGAGTGGACACCGTCATTTTTTTCTTTTCCCCAGTGACTCAAACCTTCATTTGTCATATGGAAAAGGGCCTCATTTCGGCGACAAAAACCTAGCCAACACTTCTTAAACCCACCATGCCAAATCGTTCACAAGGTCAAGACTGGGGCCAAGGTCATCAGCACGCACACCTGACCTTTGACCCTGTGGATGTCCATCATGCTCAGGAAATAAAGCACTGATTGGCAGCTGATGTAGTCACTGAGTAAATCAACTTAAGCTTCTGTCATACATCAAAATCACTTACGCCAACATGCACGCTCACTGAGAGCCTGAACCCTTATTGAAAGAGCAGACGGATGACGGGGTGCCGTGGATGTGGCACCATCAGATGGACAAAGGCTTTGTGCTGGTGTGTAAATATGGCTGGGATGACTTTAACATCAGTGAATTGCACCTCTAGCAGCTGGAGAACGTCATCCAACATTTGATAGCCTGAACAACTTTCACTTTCTGACATAATGATTTCTTTAGAAACTACATAAAAGACCATTCTGCATCATGGCTCCACTCAGCATGGATCGTGTGTGTGGTAGCATGAGGGACTGACCGTCATGCATGAGCAGCCCGCCACACAAGATGGTCAAAGCATTTGTCTGGGCAGTATTTTTAATTTCAATGCTTCCCACTCTGAATGGGGACGCAATAGGAATCTCTAAGGATTTAATGCTCACAACACACAAAACAGCACAGAGGAAAAAGTTCCAAGCTGGATTAGTCAAGAAGAGTCAGGCGGTTAAGCAGAGTGAGCAAGACTGCTTTTAATCTCCGCAGACAGACAGACGACTCTCACAAGGTCCAGTAAAGCTTCATACTGGTCAGATGGACGGCAGTAAAAGCTCTCTGAATGGCGTCGATGAAGCCTCATAAATTCCCCCGGCAATAACAGGGCCTCCGAAGGGAATGGAATACACCGCCAAGTTATCTGGAGCTGTGCTGCATTTTAAACAGGCAGATCGGAGAGGCCCATTCATTGGGGGGTTAAATAGACACTTTTTTTTTTAAATGGTGCATCTGTTCTAATCAAGTACAGCACAGACACTGACACGTGTTGACACAAATAAGCAACCACAACATGGACGAATGGCGTAAGAGCAGGACCTGAAAGTTGTTTGAGTTGGAGATAAAACTCCACCATCACAATGACTATCACCCCTGTGATCGTGCAAAGTTTAGCAGAATGTCTGTCACCTTCAGGCACAATAGGTTTGGGGGTGCTACTGATGCACAGAAGACTCTGAAAGCTGTTAGCGGAATGTCTTTCTGTACATTCATTGAAGGATTCTAGCATAACAAGAGATAACCTGAGAGAAATGTCTCTTAAATATGAAATAAATATTTTGCCATTTAATTTTGCTTGGGGTTGAATGACACGTTTCATTCTAATAGCGCTATTTCCATTCCTTTTGGGTTCAGCGGCACAAAGACAGCATGTCGTAGAACTCTTGAAGGGCACCTTCAGGAGAATACAAATGATTTATTTACAGCGCTGACAGCCACACACACAGCTCCTAATTATGACATCACTCTTTCTATTGAATACATGAGCTGAACCGAAAAAAAAAGAAAAAAAACCTTGAAGAGAAAAAAAGTCGACAGAAGCAGAAGAATGGAGATTCAGACCTTAAGGCTAATGAATTTGTGATTAGTAAACCTAATTAGTCGCTACGTTCTCTGCTTTTGTATGTCTTCACTATTCACTGACACAGAATAAAGACAGTGTGATTAGTAGAACAAAGAGGAATTCTGTAATCTCTCAATGGAATGTCTGCAATGGCCCAACAGGACATACTGGACCCGGGCTGATAGCAAGGAGACTGCAGTGCTCATGTACCTGGGAAAGCTGTGGGACGCAAACAGAGCAGTGCAGAGAACGATAAGACCGTCAGCAGAGAAACAGCTATATCCACAGTGATGGGAATGCTGTGGAAACAGTTTCAAGTCTCTGTATAGTACAGTTTAGACACTGTATAGTTTCCCCACGTTCAAATATGATAATAACCAGTTATACAAACCTCACTTTTACTCCCACCCACTAAGCAAATAGGTTTTTCCATGACTGAATACCATGACACTATCCTACCACATATTCTTCAGACGCAATGAGAACACCTCATACAACATTTCTGGCATAAGAGAGTGAAGAGAAAATTCCAGCTCAGTAATTCAAAAAAATCACCAGTTGCAATGAGCATCAGCAGCCTCTGCTGACAGAAGATGTAGTTACAGCCCACCGGTGCACTAAATTTTGTTGCTTTGTCTGTACGTTGAAACTGGTGAATGATGATATGTTTGAAAGGACAAAACTACAAACCAATGCTGACAAGAGTGGGGCAGACAAGAGCACCAACATATTTCCGATCTTTTGTTCCTATGCTTTATGTCACTGCTGGGAACGACAGGCCAGCCAGCCCACATCCAGCAGAGGTGACGTTCACTGGGTTGATTTTTCTGAAGAAAACAACAAACAAACACTGGTAGGAGATTGTTTGTCATGATGGACCTCCCTCTATGTGTGTGTGTCTGAACTGCTATGCACTGAACGTTTGAATGTTTGTGGAGCCCCCTGTTAGCTCGACCCTCAGCGCTGCCATAAAAGTCCCTCCCACCTTCATCCCAAGACACACTGTTGCACTTGCAGGTCGACGCTGTAAATCTCTCTCTCACTCACACACACACACACGTTCATCTGGATAATGTTCACACTGCCACCACTCACAAATTTTGCTGTAGCCCCATGCAGCATTGGGAATTTGAGCACCCCCCCCC